>VYZS01101971.1:0-20206 GCA_013400695.1 Neodrepanis coruscans | reverse complement strand
TCAGAATGAGTATAACAACACCCACATTTTGTTTTTTTTTTAATTTATTTTATCTTGGACTACTTATGACATGAATTAAACTCTCAGGATTTCCCTTTATGCCACCACTCTTCACTCCAGTAAATTCTTACGTTAATTCTCTACGAGTTAATACACCCAAGTCAAATTTTGGTGTAGATCTTGTTATTTTACACACTCTGTTTAGAGGTAAAACTTAAAAAAGCCTAAATTTACCCTTGTAAAATATTGCAAATGATCCAGATAAGCATTACTTTATTAAAGCTTCTTTAGCAAAATAGCACATGAGATGTTGAGTCCCAAGCAGAAAATCCAGCGCATTTACTAAATCTGTACTAAATGCTTAACTTCATTAAGTTGTTCTCACACAGTTAAATACAGCTTAGTTCCCTGATTTCTCAAATCCCAACACCCAATTTGTCATATATTACTCATAACTTGGACTTACCATCAGTAGACTTGAGAGTAGCACACACTAGCACTGAATTTACTAATATTATCTTTATTTAGAAACTACCAGCTCATTGATAAAGCTCCGATATAAACCAAGGGGTAAAATACAACCTACAACAGTACTTCTTCTTCTTGGAGTTCAGAAGGATACAGAGTTACTGTGAGTAACCCTGCACCCTCATCACCATATTCATAATGGCGGAAACTGCTACAAGAGCGAGGAAAACATTGAACCCAACAATTTTGTATCAACAAAAACTTCTTTCCATTTGATGGCACCTTTTTTTCCTGTTACTTCTTGGTTACTTCTAATGACATGCAGAAATAATCAGTAATGAAATATCTCTCCTACATAAGTATTTGCAAGATAAAATTAAGCTCCAAATTACAACTACTTCCAGAATCAAGATTTCAACTAGAATTCGAAATGGTTAAATCCACCTGCTCAAGAATTAAGAAGAAAAAAAAACCCATCCCACCAAAAAATGAACTAAACAAACAAAACAAAATCCCCCATTCTTCAATACAAAGCGAAGTTCGCAGCAGAAGAGTTTGTTAAAATACTCAAAAGTAAGAACACATACTTGAGATTATTGCTTCAAACATGTATTACAAATGATCTGCAAACGTTTTGTAATTGTCCCACTACAGGACTTCAAGATTTCTAAACAAGTAATTCACAACACTTACCTGATTTCTTGTAACATGCTCGAGGAACAGCTACTCCACAGGTTACAGAAAATAAGACTGCACATATCCTACCTGCAGTAAAGCAGTGCACTATTCTTAAAGCATTAATTGATGTCTGAGATGTTTGGAGTGAGACTATTTAAAGGTATTGGGAAATTTAAATTTAAGGAGGCTGTTTAAAAAATTAAGCTTTTAAATACGAAAGGTGTCTCTTCTTTGGAAAACGTGTTGCATTTTCCAGGGGGAGCAAGATGTCAGTAACATTTTAGAAGTGAACTTACCCAGAATTCTACCACCATCAATAGACCATGCACTTCACATAAGGCAACATACACAAAGCAAAAATGGGAAGCTTTAAATTCCATGGTGGATAAGTCACCTCTTTTGTATTATTATGCAAACTAGCATTACTTTGTGGGCCAAGTCATTGGGAACAACTTAAAACTTTCACATCTACAAATCAAAAACTGATTTTAGGATTAGGAACCTAAGACCAAAATAGACCATTAGGTCACAGGCTGAACTGCAAAAGAATGCCTCCTAAGCCTCACTTTTAAAGCTGCAAGAGATGACTGCACCACTAAAAAAAAAAATCACAACTGGAGCTATAGCCCAAAGTTACACGACACCTGAGTAGTCCCAGATGACAGGAAATAATGGCAGCATGGGGATTCAGAGCAAGCTGATTGCAGGTGTCTTGCAGCTTCTCCTCCTTAGCTCCTGCCTCTTACTTCATCCAAAGCAGAATAGTGCTTCAGGCTAAGTAAAATAAAACAACAGCTGCACAACTAAATGGCTATTCTTTCTGCAAATGAGCAGCTGTGGTAGAAAATTGGCCCTCTGGCAGCCTAGTCTGATAGTTCTCATACTCCACTAAAACGCAAAAAACAAATATTCCAAAGGAATTCTAGTAAAATGTAAGAAGCTGGCTAAGAAGAAATGATGAAGGAACCACAGAAGAACTCAGAGAGAAAAAAGAATACTTCAAACAAAATAGTAATAATGCAATTATCTGTATTTGAAATAATTACAGTTTCACAGAACATTTCTAAGCAAAAATAACAATGAATTGCCTCCAGAAATTAAGGTCAACTATAAAATGGGAAACAAAGCCACAAGAAATTTCAGGTAATTCTGCCAAAACCAGAGACAAAATAGGAATTTCTTCAAGTACTACCATACCATAAAGGGAACATGGATAATCTGTTCTTACTGGAGAACACAAAAGTATCCACAGACACTGGAAGTTAATTCACCACATCACTGAAACCACCCAGCTACACTTCAGCATGTAAAGGCAAGAGAACACTTAAACCCCTGGTTTTCCCAGCTATTCTACAAATCTCTTGGGTGATACAGGGAAAAGCAATGATCCTTGTCCCTCAGTTGTACAAGTCACCCTCTTTGTACCGTCTTGTTTTGAAACAGAAGCACAAACCCCAGCACAGACACAGGCAAGTCTTCAGCTGGACTTTCATCTGTGCTAACAGCAGCCTCCAGACCAAACCAAAACAGCTGACACTGGGGACTTGGGCAATAAGTTCCCAACAAGCTCCCTTCAGTTTACTTTCACTTACACAGCTTCTCACAGACATCTGCCCAGCACAGGGCAGGGTTCTGGCTTACGGTCTTCCTTAAAAATAGACATTTTCCTTCATAATAAGAAGTCAAGGAAGTTTCACTCTGGCATAATTATAGGGATTTCCTGTTAAGAATGGATAATTACAGCATCACAACTTCCTTCCAAGCCATCCATCCACATTCTCCTTTAAAGAGCACTGCTCCATTAGCTACAGACAGGGTTACTACACCACACTCATCCAAGAGCCCAACCCTAAAAGTGTATCACAACAGAGCTGGTTTAAGTGCACTCCACAAAATGCACATGTACATGAACACTTTTACACTGCTGAGCTCTCCCTGCTACAGCAGCCTCACTGGAGCAACCCAGAGAAATCTCCTACTTGGCATCAACTGGTATCAATCAGGTATTCCTACTGTTAATTATCCATCACACACTCATATGCAAGCACACCTCCCCACCAGAATCATGGAAAAAAGGAGTGAAATTTGGCAGCAAGTTTCCCAGCACCATTTATATTCAAACAAACTAAAGCACTTGTTCTTCGTATGACTACACAGCACTTGAACATGGCAACAAAAAGCTCCCTCCTTGTACAAATCTCAGCATGAAAGTTAAACCCATAAACCAGTTTAGAGCTCTCACTGCTCAGAGAGGTGTGAAAACTAGGACAAAGTCCCAATGAAACTAGGTTTTCCATAAAAGAAATTTCAAAAACTATGGTTTGAGGATTCCAAGACTATTAAACTTGTCTGATTTCTGTAAAACAAGTAATTGAATATTACAAAAGCAGCATCTGGATTACCAAACAGAATCCTTATCCCAGTGGTGAGACTGGACCTTCAAAATAAATGGGAAAAAAAATATTGTGAGTTCGAGTAGACAACTTCAAGATGATGTTTCTACCTACCATAAGCCATGTCCACTTGTAAATTAGAATTCTTTGAAGTAGATTATATTTTAATCATTATGGGCTAAAAACATCTTTTCCCTTTTTTTGATTATTAAGATAACTGTCACTGAGGGAAATACTGAAGGAATATACAGACCTAGGATGGGGAGCACTTCAGTTTGGGATCTCCATACAGTCAAGAGCAAGATAACTAAGGACAGGAATAATCATGTGTGTGAGTCCCTCTGTTGGATTTTCCCCCATTTAAATGAGTTAACATGAGGCTGAGCTACCCAACTGTGTTCCTGACAGCCCGAGGTGTGTATGAAGAAAGAATTTCTGTGACAAGACAGTCAGAGATCTTGAGATCTCTACAAGAAATGCAGAGACCACATTAACATGAATGTATGTCCTGGCCACAGAAAACGCTACAAAACCAAGACTTCATTGCTCACTGTAGGAGAGGAAGGCTCAGCTTATCCACTCACCCAGGACACAACCTATAAGGAAGTCAGTTTTAACTCTACTATCACAATAAACAGCAATTAGAAAAACGTTTTAGAAGCATGTTGCCTATGAAGGCTTATACTGTCATCCATAGTAGGATGTCAGTTCATGGGACTTGTTTAACTCAACTGCTTGTTGTAAAAGGAAGGTATGTACAAATAATTCAGAAGTGGGGCCTGAGTCACAACTCAGGCAAAAAAATATTTATTTTTAAACACACAACCATAAAGGGTATGAATAAAGAAAATGTTCAAAATACAAAACCATGTGTCATTTCCTGATGCCAGGAACAGAGACTCCTAACAAACATATTAGGGGCAGCATAGACTTACCCACTCATGAACTATTTTGACTGCCAAAAAAAAAACGGATAAAAAAGGGACTAGTAGTAAAACTAATCTAAAAAAGATGTTTGCAGATAAAAGAATTCTCAGAGAGAGACAGAAATTAGAACTTGTGACAATCTAGAGCAGAAAAAGGAAACACAGAAATGGTCTTCTCATCCAGCAAGTACCAGACAACTTTCTAAGGCAATCGAGGCATCCTTTGGCAGCAGCACCCTCGAGGTCTCAATGAGGTTGTTCCCCAGCAGCCCTGCTAGAACACACCACCCTTTTACACACACACCCCTAAAAGTCTGCAGAGCACCTTTCTGGCCAGATTGATGTTCTTTTTCATGAAGCTTACACCATGAAATAATTCAGCTCCAAAATGTCTTAGTACTGAAAACGTACTTGTAGCACTATTACAGGCTAAACCTGACAAAGTTTGCTTTCCAGAAAGTCTCCCTGTGAAATCAAGCAACACCAAAATTCCATACATAAGCCACATGACAAGGTGTTTTCTCTACCTGAGAGTAAGTTCCTTGAAGCCCAAAGATTTCCTCAGTGTCCTGATGCCCTTGGCTGACCAAAAATAACAAAACCACTCAGTTACTACCATCTTCGGGCAAGAGAAGAAATGGATGAGGGAATACCAGAATTAAACAGAGGCAGCTGTTCTGGGGCTATCCTAAAAAATTGACCATCTCCCTCTTCACTACTCACAGAACAAATATTTCTTAAACCTTTAATACAGACATGTTTTGGTGGAAAGAAGAAAGACCTACAGCCCAACTAACCCTAGTACTGTCATCTGGTCTTCTCATTTGGATACAGAGAGATTCAGAAATTCAAGCTGCATGAAGACTCAACCTTCTCCTCACAGATGTGGGTGGGAGGAAAGGAGAAAGCACACATATAGAAGGCATAGACACACATCTCTCTCCTGTATCTTCCATTGTATTTTTGGGGAAATAGAGATTTAGGGGGTTGTCCTTAAAAGGCCTAGAATAAACAGTTGCAAGATAATCAGGTATTGAAGCCAAGTACTTCCTCAGTCCTGTGACCTCACAGCTTAGTGGGAGACACGCTAATGTGAACTTTGGAGCTCCTCATTCCCTTCATAATCACCTGGATGGATCAGAGTTGACAGAAAACCTTTCAGGCTTAATAGAAGCTGAAAAACGGCCAGTCCCGGCATGGGATATTGCGCTCAGGTACTGGAGTTCTGAAGAAGTCCTCTTAGATCCATATTCCCAAATGATTTAGACAGACAAGAAACAGGACTAAGAAGAACATCCTTACTGTGAGAGATCTGCCCCTCAAGCACTCATTTCACATATCTTCCTATGTGGAAGAGATACATGATTGATAAAGACGAATATTTTTCTTTTTCTTTTTTTTTTCCCCTAGCAGACTACCTGGAAAAGAATTCAGATCACTGATCAACTATTCCTTCCTCAAACTCCTGCAACTCCTTTAGAGAACGAGGGAGTGCCGCCCTAGCAGACACAAATAAGATCAACCTGTAAGGAAATTGCAGCCCATTCCTCTGCGTGGCCCCCGAGCTTCTCTCAGTCCAAGGAAGGGGTCTGGGGCAAGATCTGTCCTTCGCAAGCTCACATTGTCCAGGGCCCTGTGCATAGGGAAGAGCTGGCAAGGCCCCTCCTGGAGAGCAGAGACACTGAGCAGCCTATCCTAAGCGCTCCATCGCCACGTCCCCGGCCGAACCCGCCCTCCGGGAAAGCCCTGCGCTGGAACACCGAGCTCCTCCGCCTCGGGAAGCTTCCCGTCCCCACGAGGCCGGTGGGAAAGGCGGCAGCCCCGCGGCGGGACAGGCCGGGCAATGCCGCTCCTCAGCGGGATGCGCGGAGAAAGCCCCGGAGCCGTCCCGGNCGCCCGCCCGCCCGGGGACACGGACACGCACTGGGCGCCGCAGGAAAATGGCGGCGGCCGAGCTCCTCCTCGGGCCTTGCCGGGCCTCTCCCGCGTCACGTGACGGCCCGGCGCTCCGCCCGCGTGACATGCACCGCCCCCCGCCCGCGCGGAGGGGCTCGGGGGGGGGCGGGGCCTCTTCCGTGGGGTCCTTTCGGTGGGATTCCTTCTGTGGCGTCCCTGTCTTGGGGTCCCTTCCATGGGAACCCTTCCATGGGATCCCTTCCCTGCCATGGGGTCCCTGCCATGGGGTCCCTTTCGTGGGGTCCCTTCCCCTTGCGGGGATCCCCTCCCCGTGAGCACCTTCCCCTCCCCTCCCCGTGGGCACGCTCCCCACGGGGGCGTCGGTGGGCCCTTGTTTGCTCTCGGCTCAGGGTAAAGTTTTCGTGGAGGGAGCGGAGGGTGTCTCCGCCCCTGAAGGGAGTAATTTTTGTCTTTCTCAGCCTGGAAAGTTTCTGTGGAAACTCCTTCGGTGTCGACTTAGGGAAGGAAAAGCGTAAAGGGAAAGGAAAAAAGTCTGTTTGCGGGCAGCGAAGGGTTCGGAGCCGGCTGATTGCTGTGATCGGGCTTCTCCTCGCAGCTATTTTTATTTGAAAGCTCGCCAAACGTTTCTCGAACTGTACCTCACGGCCAGCATAAAAACATTAATGCTTTTCGGATCTATCATGATCAGCCTCCCACCGTTCTGCTACTCAGCTGATGCTTCTCGGGACTCCTGGACTTTGTTGGTGGCTCTGTCCTTGACAGCCTGGGATTTTGTACGAAGTTACTTGGTTTCTATTCATAAGAGTTAGCTGACTTGTTCCTCAGGTGCCTTCTCCATCTGTAAACCTGATTACCTCTGTCCCAGGGATAGGGGCATGTGCTGCTTGGAGTCCTTTCCTCCTATGCAGCCTCCCACCTCTGTGCAATTCCCACTATTTTTTACAAAGGGGCTCTTCTCCTCCTTCCCAAACTCACTGCAGCAAGCAATACAGCAAAACCACTGGATTCCAGCAGACAAAAGTTCTTCCTCTCCCAGAAGTGCCTCCTGAGGAGTTGTCTTGTAACTGTCCCTCATCCATGAAGCCACTGAAATATTTATTAGGCAACTTAAAGAGCAGCAGTATACAAATGATACTCAGCTCTGTCTGCTTGACAGGATATATAAGTAGGATTATCTTGTTTATAATGCAAGAGGAAAATTGATGTCAAAGAAAGGACATCTGGCGAAGGCTGAACCCAAATAATGCCATTTGTGTGTGTGTGTTTAAAGAGCCCTTGCACACGTAGAACTTGCTTCCTTCATAATGCCAAGCTCTTTGAAGATACAGTTGTGTTTGTATGTCTTGGCCTCTCTGAACTACTTTTGGAGTCCCGAGTATCCATGCTGGGGAATAAATCACTGGCACATACAGCAGCAGACTCTGACATAAGACAGCTTTAGCATAAAGCTGCCAACCATGAGAACAGAGAGGCTGCTATAGGCTACTGACACAGCAACACGCTTTGCTGGGATCATCTTGTTATATTGTTTCTAGATTAAACTGTAAATCAGAGATATAGACAATTTTGATGCTGATGATTGTTTTTATGCTAACTTAAGCTGGGAGCTGAATTTCAACACCCCACTTCAAGTTGCTGTTTGGAGAAATTCCATGGAGTTGGCCTAAATAAATTAGTTCTTTGCTGATGACGCCCATTGCTTTCTCCAAGAACAGTGAAACTATCTATACACAGGAAGCTTGTGACTCTAGGAGTTACTGAGACCAGATTTGGACAAAATATTTCATTCCCAAGGGAACAAAAAGTGACCTTGGTCTTAGAGGTCCAAAACCAAATAAAAATCTTGCCTTTTTTTTTACAGCTCTTCATGCACGCAGAAACCTCACAGTTCTACTCCACAGTTAAAAAATTTGCTTGTTATGTTTGTTCACAAGCAGAAATGGGAGAGAGAAGTGATGGGAATACATATTTTGGTAATTGTTGCTTTTCAGTTGCTTGGGAGCCACTTGATACCATTGCAGCAGGGAGCACTGTGATAGATAATATCTGAGCACCTCCCAAAGATTTGGAAATTGAAATCAAAATATTATTTCTTTTATTTTCCAACCAGAAGAAAACAAGTTTGATTAGTTTATAACTCACATGTTTTTGTTTGTGTGCATGGGTGTGTTTGACAATGAAAGGAGAAAGGAGTACCTATCTGAAGAGAAACTAATGCAGATAAGAGTCCTATGTTTAGTGAAGCAGCAAACCTAAACAATATTCTTTTCTCTTGTGAAAAGTTTTTCCATAATCTGCATCCAGCTTTTTTGAAAATGCTGCATCTTGCATTCACAAACTTACCAAAATTTTCAGTATTTCACTGGCATCCAACTATGCTGGAAGGACAAACAAGCTGACATGGCCGTTTCCTCCCATGTATATTGTGCAGGGCTGAAAACCCTGCCTCAGCATGACCTCTGTCATTTATTAGGTATATAATTTTCTTGCTACAGTGTCATTTCTGCTCGGTGAGGTGGCTGCCACGCTGCAACGCCTGCAATCTGCCCCGGTGCTTTGATGTTCCCAGAGCTGCTGACATCCATGCCCTCCCCCTGCACTTCCTACTACTGCACAGAATTAGGAGAGATGAGGGTTGGGGCCACTATTCATCAGAAGTAGCTTCAGATTTAAAACAGTGTTTAGGATGAATTTCAGGTCTATTAGAAATCGGCTTTTCTGAGGCACAAAGCTGAGCACAAACTAATAAACAGTCTCAGGCTCATTACCAAGGACTTGAGGACATGTCTGCAAACAGCAACAAAAAAACCCAGGAACCATAATCTGGGAAGTGAAGGGGGCGTTGAAGAGGGCTTGCAGAGAGGGAACAAGTTTGAAATAGGGCTGGGACAATGGAACTGCTGAAAGGAATGAGAAGAGTGATGGGGCAAGGAAGCAATGGGAAGGGAAAGCAGAAGCAGAGAAGCCATCTGCATAAGGTTGGGAAATGCTCTATCAGTGTTGTATAAATGATTTGGAAACATGTTACAATCCAGATGTCTCACATGACCCATTTCAAGGTTCCCTGTAGTTTCATTTACTGTTAAATTCTATGGAATTTTCCTCAGCTTTTCAGGAAAGGTGAATTTGATGTCAGCCCCAGGAATTTATCGTCTGTTTGGACAAGGGACATAAGATATAGAATAGACTGCAGGAAATAAAAAACACTGGCTTCCCAAATGCAGCTCTCTCTGACATCTGCTTGTGTCCATGGCCACTAAGTGGTCCATTTCTCATGCACCTCTGGCAGTGTAGAACTACAGAGCAGCTGCATGGCCACTCACTGACCACACACAGCAATCTAGGGCTAGTGATGAACTTTCGAGCTGCCTAATTTTGCCCAGCCTAATAAAAATCTGCCCATTTAACTCCACAGTAATGATCTACCCAATGTGACTGTAGCAAGAATTCAGTATAATTTGTATCATCATAGCAACATCAGCAAATAATTTTATGGACCATAACAATTTTTTTTCCAGTAACACCTCTAAAAAGATAAACAAAAAGAAACTGGAACATAGAAAAGTTGCAGTTAAAGTAGCTCTTGTTAGTGGCACAGTGAAATAAAGCAGCCCAGGCATGTGGTTCTTGTTACTTATTCATTGCTGCCAACAAGACCAGGTGCCAGCAGAGGTATGCAAAGTGGCCAGATTGCATGGGTGGGGGGGAAAGGAGGCAAAAGGGTCATTGAGGACTGCTGGAATATTGCAAAATCATCACAAAACACAATGGAGTTAGGATACTTTTTTTTTTACTTGATACCCCTTTTCTCTACTCCAGATGTGCTTGTTCACAGGTTTTCCTTTTGCTTCTCTTGTATCCAGTTCATAAGAAATGTTTCTGATCCTTCAAACACTTAGTATTCACCTCCTTCCTTTCCTAATGATCATTATTCCTGTTCAAAACACATTATTCCTGTTTCAAATACATCACCCTCTTCCATCCAAATATCTGCCTTCAGCCTGTCCAGAATTTTCCTGCTGAAACAGGAACATTCAGCTGTTGCTCTGCATTCCTCTTATATTACCCACTTTTCTTCAAGCTTCTCATTGCCCTCACATCTAGTCCAAATCTTGTTCTTGCTGACAAAGTTAACTTCCTCAAGTTCATGGTGAATTAGAGATCTCTTTCCTAATTCTCTTTCCTCTCTCTGGAAATAGTGACAGCTTTCATGTTTCTTTTGTTCCTTTCACATTTCCTCTTTTGTGCCTCTCTATGTAAGGCCAATATCCAACATCCTTCCTCATACACAGTACTCTGAGCCCTGCAGATTGTGTCTTCTCCTCATGCAGCTCCTGTTGTGGAGTTTGCTCTTCTGTTCCTCAAAAGGAAGCTGATTTTTCAAGGAAGAAAGCAGCTGTCCAAGAGTTAACGTAATTTTGAGATAAGAAAAGCATGTAGGAAGGGAAAAAAGTGAGTCAGTACCATTTCACAGGAGGGAAGCAATCAAACTAATTTTACTGCATTCACTTAGGAGCAGGATATCTGGGTAGGAGCTCCCATGCCATATGAGAGTATCTAAGTAGGGGTGGAAAAGAAACATGATGCTTCTGAATTCTGTTATGTGTTGTAACACCTTTCTCCTTGTCCTGACACGAGACTTGCACATTGCAAAATTGATCATGTCATTAACGCTACAAGCGGGATTGTTACCTGACCGACAGATGCATGCAATAAATGTCTTTGAATCTGAGAGGGGAAACAAGCTCCCTTACATTTTGTTCACACTTCCCAGTGGAACTGTCACACACTGACACCTCTGAAGAGTGAGAAGCCTGCTGTCCCCTGTGTGGGGACATGCTGATGGCCATGCATTGGCCGTCAGCAAGAATTCCTAATGCATTCTTGCTGCTCTTTCATACTGTAGTTTTTCACACATCCTTTCTTGGTAGCAGGCACTCTCCCAAGAACTTGCTCAGATACTGCACAAAGAAAAGCAAACCTTACAACACAGCTTTGCTAGCATGATAAGAGCACCTATATACTTCTCCAAAATTCCTGGAGACTGTCTGTCATACAGAAAAAAAAAAAAAGTAGCCCCGTCCCAGCTAGTGACACTTGTCCTCATCCCTTCCCCCTAGTTTGATGTTAAAAACCTAGGGCCTTGCTGCCAAGTAGTTCTACCCATCATTGCAGGCTGGCAGTGTTTGTGAGACTTGGCAGGAGACAGCACTTGATAAGAATCCTTCTCTAGGCACTTCTGAGAGGGCACTGTCATTCATTTCAGTCCCCTGCCAGTTCACAAGCACCATGCCAGCAGGGCGAGTGCAGGAGGAACTGCATTCCTTTTGGGTTCCTGTAACTCGGAAGCCGCTCCTATAATTTTCTTCAGTCACCTTTGAATCAAAAGCAAGCAGAACACACTTCAATAACAAAGGAATATTTTTAAGGGAAGTTACAAACAAGCAAACATTCAGAGTGACAATGGAACAGCCACTTGAGCCTGCTGCCAAGTTATAATTGGTACTTATGCTCACACTCTTGCACACACATACGTGCAGCAGAACCTAATCAATTCCCTCATTAATGTTAAGGCTCATGTGCTCATGCTCTGTGTCTGGGAAAGCTTTACACCCACATGAATTTTGATGTGGAGCTGAAACAAAAATGTTGATGCTGGCAGTGCCAACTATAGAGAGTAAATAGCTGGGTCCTGCCAGTGCTGACTTGAATGGGGCTTCTCACCCAGAAGAAAACCTATGTGTGAAAAGTATTCTCATGACTGGGTCTGTGCAGCAAAAGTAAATCCTGGTTCCCTTTCTCAAACAAATAAACCCATTTATGCCAATGAGTTGATTTCAATCCCTGTATAGGTAGGTCCCACTCCTTGGTATTTATGTGAGATCTGAATCTTGCCTACTGAAGTGAATCAGGCTATCAGTGTTTGGCTCTATGCTTCAGGGGTCAGTGACTGCATTTACATGTGGGCAGACTTCATGCTGATTAAATCAAACTGCTGCACTGAAAAGAACATTAACTAAATGCCTCCCAACATTCTGATGGTGTATAAGCTATTCTGAATCTTAAAACCCATAGAGGATTTGTCCTAATTCATTCCAGTACACACAAGTACACAAATGAAAATGCTTTCCATTCAGTGAAATGGAGCAAATCCATAGAAAAAAAAAATTAACTGGAATTTAAAATTGCATTTTCAGGATCTGAGAAGCAAAGAATTACAAGTAATACTGGAATGATCTCACCTGTCATCCTATATTTCCTAGTTTTATTTCTTAGAGCTTAAAAAACAATACTTTCTGAACAGAAGTGATGCTTGTCTTGATAATGTACTTCAGCCTCAACCCCTTGTCTAGAAGTGATTGAATTATATGTTCTGCTATATGTTTCCCCTACTGAGGCCAGTGACAGATGCAGGCCAGATGTGAATGGCGGGGACACAGTGCTCCCTTCACAACTGTATGTCGACACCCACCTTTCACCAGCTCAAAGGCCTTGGGAAGATCCGACAGTGGAGGGCCAAATGCAGGAGAATGCTCACAGTTCCATCTCACCTTGTGCCTTCTTTATGACTCCTCACCCCTTGCAGATGGGATTGAGGTGCCAGATAGGGATGAGGTGATATGCTGGGAACAAGGCAATTGCTGGAACTTCAGCAGTGGAGTGGGAAAGGAGCTGCAAGAAAACTAAAATTCCCTTGGGAACTTCCTGGTAAATCTGTATGGGTTTAAAGCTGCAAACGAATCTGGCAACAAACTTCTCTGACTTCAGATCATAAGTCACTGACTGTGTTGGAAGTTGTATGATGTAGATCTTTCCACTGGCAACTGGCTACAGGCCAACAAATTCACTTTCCATGGGTCACAAAAGCAGCAAAATCTTTACTGGTCACTTTTTTTTTGAGTGCTGGAGCAGAGTGGTAGAGGATCTCTGTTTTCTACTGCATCCACCTATCCAGTTCTTCTCTTTGGACCACTTCTGTGAACTTTCACTAATCAGTTAAGCTCTCCCTTGCTTTTTCATACAGCATCCCTTTTCATTGGAAGCCAGACATGTTGGCAGTACTTGATACTGGAGGAATAAAGAATAATTATCCAAAAGAAAGTATTATAATCTCTCAAATTGCACTGGGATAGTCTCAAGTCAAATACTAACTCTGCATGTGTTGGAATTCACTTCTAATATTCTCCAAGAGAGCCTGTTCATTGATAAAGACTTTATGGATTGCAACAACAGCAGCTGAAACCTAGGAAGAGCTACAAAAGTAAGATGCTGGTGAACATTCTGTACACCTGTTTTTTGCCCCTCAAACCGGAAAAAACAGAGAACGATAAAGAGCAAAAATGGATATCAGATGCATTGAGTACATTCAGATTAGATAAGGCAGTTGGAGGAAAGAGAAGATAAGTAGTTTGTGCAGCATCTTGTTGACCTGAAAGGTCAGATGCCTAAAAGAACATTTTACTAAGAATAGTTGTAAAGAAAACAGTAGTGTAGGCAGGTAAAATCACAGATCAAATACTTTGCAGGTCTATATTTCATCACATGCTTTCAGATGCCAAATTCTGTTCCTATTTAATCTATGACAAAATGTCCATTGACTTCAAACAGAATAGGTTTTGTCCCTGTAAGATATGAGTATGGCCAGCAGTACCAATGCAGAACAGAAATAAATTATGTAGGTGAGGAGTGGAGAATTGGTATTGCAAATCTACTGCCTGACTGATCCTAATGCTTTTATTTTCAAATTAATAAAACCCTTTTACACTTGGGACATTATATCAATAATTGTTTTTTTAGGTCCACAATATTTTACAGTCTGTTGGCTGGAGTGCTTAATGCTAAGAAACTTTGAGTTTATATTAGCAAATATCTTTTAAAATAGTTAGTCTAAATGCTCAGAAGCATTAAAACCATTCTTTTCAAAACAGAACTCTTTGGAAATGCAAAAGGCTTTGTTCAGTAAAGGTCTTTGGTATTGCTATTCTCTTTTTTTACCTTCTCCTCTGTTCAATGACATTCTCTTCAGTGAAGTTTAAAAAAATCTATGTTCTTAAGCCTTATCCCAAAACTGGATTTGATAAATCTTTGTAGTTGTTTGACATCTCAGCATTTTGGCATGTATCTGAGTGAGGGTCTGTGCATGGATGTGAAAATGAATAGCAGAAAACAAACTACTGAACTTTTTTTGCAATTAAATAATCTTCCATCAAAACAAGTAGAATTGCCAGCAGTGTATCTGTAGTATTTTAAAATCAGTCAAAAATAGGATTTCTGTATTCTTTAATTAACAGGGCTGAAAGTTAGCCAAATCAGCTTTGGACGCAGCAGGAGACGTACAGTTTGTCCTGATTTTGTGGGGAAGGAAAAAATGTAGTACTTGGCGCAGGAGCTAACTGGGCTAACTCAAAATGTTACCAAAATATATTCAACTAGATCAAGTACAGTGGTTTACCAGAGATTAGTCCACATATTTTAACTGAACAGAGGAGCACAGTTTCAAAGTTGTGGGTTACTGAAAGAAACAAAATCTAGAGAAAGTGATTATTAGTGACATGAAAATTTTGAGGAAAACTACTTACATATTGAAATCACAAAAGTCCTTTGGCCAAACCCTGTCATTCCTACTGGCACAAAGCAACATCTTCCCCTACAAAATGTTTTGTTGATTTCGAAATCCAGTCTTTTATGGCAGATGAAATTTCAAGGTGTTTCAACTGGAGTGAACATTTTCAATTGTCAGGATGTTTTTAATTTCTATGTGCCCAGTTGCATAAGACAGGTTTTGATGAGGCTAGAAGTATAATATTAACATGGAGTGAATTGTTTCTTAAACAGAAACAAATGTCAATTGAGTAAACATCATATTAGTGCTTACAAAACCTAACCTAGATGTAGTTCCTGCCTGTGTGTGATGTAATTGCTGTGTCTTTCTACAGATACTTTCTTGTAGAAATTTAACATCAGAATTCTGTTATTTTCAAATGCACATCCTTAAGAAAAGATACCATAAGGAGTCATGAAAAACTTATGAAAAGTCCAATAAGAAAACATCTGATGAACTCAGATAGGGGCTTCAAACCAGTCCTATTACAAAAAGGTAAAATGGATTCTTCCTGGGGACTGACTCCAGAGACATTCCTTGAGAAGTGGCATTGCTACCCTCTCTGCAAAGTTTTACTCTTTTAAATTGCAGTTCAAATTCCTGTCACTAAGGTGAGGGAGATATTCTTTAAATTAGTCTGTGTGGCTGCTGCTCTCACCATTCACTTCTCTGTAGATAGCCCAGCTCAGTTTGGTAGCAACACTGGCCCCTGTACTAGAGGGCTTTGTACACACAACTAACAAATTTACATTCAGTATAAATTTCTGTCTTTAGAATTTATTTTTTTTCTTCAAGAGCTTAATTATGAAGATTGCCTTATTCCCAGATGTGACATTTCATGGCTTCAGAAGAAACAGTTACCTAAAGAATGCCTCACAGACCACATCACTTACTGTTTCTCTAATCCAGATTATTTTGTTTCCTAGAAAGTACAGCTCATCATTTCATGGGAGTGACGTTCCCTTGCACAGTTTGCCTGTTAAAAAACTTTCCTTCAGAAACCACAATATAACATGAGCACCTTTAGGTGATAGTTCCCAGATTTTGGCTTCTGACCCCTCATGAATTTGCAGTAGTCCTGAGTGAGGTTGTGATTATAGATTAAATTAAGTAAAATAGATATTCCTGGGCCTGTGAGCCAGTCTGAAGGGTAACTTGCAATGAGGAGTTACTCAAAAGTCAGCTGGAGCACACCCTATTCTTTTACCAGCTTCTATCTTTTTGGACTTTGATGATCCTACACATCAGACTGTCTATAAGATGTATCCTATAGTCACAGTGGGTGAGGATTATTATAGCCCACTCATTTTGCAGAAATAAACACCAAGATAAGGCACAAAGACAAGAAAGGCCCTGAAGAGTAGAGCCTTTCCTCAAGTCAGGGCCACTGATTCACTTTGCAGCACACTCCACGGAGCTGTGACCTCTTTAGGTGAGGCACAATTGTTGGGCATCCTTCCTCAAAGATCCTCAGATCTTTTTTCTACACTGACCCTATATCCCTTTTGGTGGGAAGAGGTAGGGTGGCTCAGTCACCCCACAGGCTCTCTGTCACTTGTCTCTGATACATACTCTCAACAAAAGAAGAATGCATCCAGGTTCATTGGTAAACAAAGGGGTATGAAGGAGCATTTTCTGCTTAGAGACTTAGAGACTTTGTATGAATAGACAGAGAACAGCTGAAAACAGAGACCTAATTCCAATGCTCTTGCAAACACATCTGGCCAGCACTGTCTCTTAAAAAATAGACTGGAGGAATGTAAACATATGTTTGGCCAGTAAAGAAGTCATTACATAAATGCCAATTATGAAGAGGATTTCCCATGAGTGCAGGGCTTTTGACAGAACTTTGATCCCATGCAGGACACAAGTCTCAGGAGTCACATGCTCTGCCTTAGAACTATGCCGACACTTCTCTGAGCTCTAAGAAGCTGCAAGGGCATTTGCTGTAGCACAGAAATAGAAGAAGCTTTGATGATTGAAAGTGAAGTTTGCATAGCATCGTGCTGAAGCAACTCACTGTTTAATTAAACAGTTACATTGGTCAGAACATGTGAATATTTGGCTGTGATGCGTGGATGGCCCATGCATGACAAAATATAGGAAAAAAATTTCCAGTGAGCCTCCATAAACTAGCTGAAATCAGCCATAAGATCCATGTATCTCATCTGCTCAGCTAGCTATTATCTTCTCCCCAGTGCCTGCCTTTGGTCTTCCCTCACATCTGGCATCTTCCCAGAGGTCTTTTCTTTGCAATGCAAACACAGTTCAGGCTACACTTGTAGAGCACAATACAGCAGCCTACTGAGCAGGTAGGTGTAGTAATGACAGGGATTGCTGAGAAATAATATCTACAGTGCGTACTGCAACTCAGCTAGTTTGTTCATTGTATGGACAAAATACACTCTAAGGTCTTCTGTATCCTTCCTGACATTTCTTCCCTCTTGTACTTGCTTCCTATGCCCTTTTCTTCCTTCCCTCTTCTGCCTTATTTTCCTCCCAAAATTATTTCCCCTCAGTCTTCTTATGTCCCTAATCTTGATCTGTTCTCTGCTGCTGTCCTCTTGGGATATACTTTTTTAACTAGGATGCTTTGAAAGCTGCTTTTCCCTTAAAGAACATCAAACAAAATAGCTAATAAGGGCCATACATTTGGCATAGAAAGGGCAAAGGAGTCATTACATTGTTGCTGTTACGGGTGTGAGATTCTTCTCTTTGCTTCCAATGTTTTGAGCTGTTAGGATCTGACTTTCATGCCTTTTTCCTCCACAGTCAGGAGACATCAGGTTAAACTGACCTTTCCAAAGGGATGGTGAGATTCTCACATGGGTAACATGACTCCAGGCTCCCACAAAGATCACAAGACAGGGGAAATCTTAGGCTTTCTTTGCTGTCAGTAGTGCCGTTTAGTGAAGGGAATGACTCCGTGTCCAAAGTAAAGCCTTTCCTCAGAGTAAAGGCACCAGAGGACCAGTTTAATAACCAGCTTTTCAGCATTGTTTAAGCAGACAATGTGACAATCCTCTTCTCCTGCCACTACAGCTACCCCTACCTCATGCACTGTCCCTGTTCATGCCCTGTTTGTGCTGCTGGATGCTGAATCTGACCAGGGAACTTATCCAACCAAAAAAAAAAAAAAACAAAAAAACTACTGATGTTTTATCAGATGTTTTTTTGCAGAGTTACTTTTTCAGTTGGATCAGAGTTCCCTGTTCTGATTTGTAATGTAGTTGCAAAGTCTGTCAGCAGAGCAAAGGCAATGAGAGGTGGGAATGTACAGGCAAGAGTGGGAGTTTGGGGATATGAAAACCATCAGTCTTCGGCAGTCCAGTGACAGAATATTGAACCATGCTTTGGGACTGAAACGTTCTGTCTGCCTTGCCTGTTAAACTCATATTGCATGTGGTGCTCTATAAATAATGTCTTTTGAAACTATAGCAAGCCTATTTTAAAAGAGAAACACAGTTACTTAATTTCCACTGTGATTTATCTTTCAGCCCTCCTTCCTTCCCAGTCCCCTGGGGCTGAACGTCTCATTTATATATTTCACAAATGCAAAACAGAATACTCCAGTGCTTTTTCACCCATTCTTAAATAAAATTATGAGAATTCAGCCTTTCAAAATGACTAAGCAAGGCAACAGAACTTCTGCTCAGGAAGAAAGAGAGAAATTTACATTTGAGGCTTTAAGAGGTTTCACATAGCAAGAAAGAGTTGAAGCATTTTACAACAAAAATTCTTAAGCAACCTTTTAATTGAAGGAATGTTTTATAGATCAGAATTTCTGTCCATATCCAAGGGGCTGTATAGGAGTTTTGTACTGGCATCAGAGAATATTTGTAGTCACGAGGTAGGTGCACACCATGACTTAGTTAAGATATTAATGTTGAAAATAGGATTTTATTCCAAGCAATAAAATATGAGTTACAGCTCTGAAGTTGACAAAATTTGAAGCATATTTATTTGCAGTGAAACTCAGCCTCTGAAAGAGGGAATAATAGTTTGTTGATAATATGGATTCTGAAATAAACTCAATAGTGTCAGAGGGCCAGCTTTTCCGAGAAGATGATCCTGCGAGTGCCATTGGTATCCACAGAGCAGGTGATAAATTATGCATCCTTGATCTATAGCTTCCAGCCACACTACCATTTCTTCTAGTGATGTAATAACAAGCTCCAAAAAGGAGTCAAAACCTCAGCTGTATTTAATATTCACTCACAAACTTTTGTCACAGGCGAGCGTGATTTCCTGATGTCTCTGACACCCAGGAAAGACAGATGACTGAGAAACTTATAAATCTCAAAGTTCTGTTTTAGACATAAGAGAGCGAAGGAGAGAAAATTATGACAAAAAAGCATTTACATGGTCAAAGTACTACAGTTGTATCAACAGCCCAAATACCCTTGTAAAAGCAAGGGGTAAACACTATTATCTCCATACAGAAACTTGCTAAAGGTGATAGGCCCTGGAATTTATTTTAAGTAAGAATTGAACTCTTTAGTTTCTCTCTAGAAACTAATAAGTTGCAAAGTAAACCTGTACCAGAATTAAGAAGAGATAGTGGGTCTTGCTGGGATTCAAGCCCACATCATTTCACAAATATCAACATTTCTTATCCAAGAGGTAGCTGGAAGCTCTATTAAAATTTGGAGTTCATTGTGTTGTTGATGCAGAGGGGACCAGTTGTCTGAAATTTGTTTCCTGCAAATTGTCCTTTATTTGGCATGTCCCTGAAAAGAAGTAATCTTTGTTTCCACTCCTGGTTGTAAACCGCAAGTTAAAACAAGCAGGTTTTTCCTTGATTGCCAACCAGCTATTATTATACAATTTGTTATCAGATCAAAACAAACATGACCTTAGCCCTCGGACAGTGCATCATGGCGCCATAGCTTTCATATGGAAAGGAGGAGGAACAAGAAGGAGAATACATATCCTGCTTTGCTCACCAGATGTGACTGCAGGTATTTTAAACTGTAATTATGGAACCAGCTAAGCTCTTTGGCTTTCGGGGTGTCTCGCCTCCTCAGTCTATTTCTGGGTACTGTAAATATTGTTGTTCATGTAGCAGGAAAACAACTGAGCCACAGACATGCCAACCAATGACTCAAAAATGCAAGGACAGATAGAAGCCATACCCATTTCTGAAGTCACTTGCTCAGCAAATCAGGACAGATTGATGTAGCCTTTATACTTTAGCAATAGTGTTGTGGGTTGAAGCTAAA
>VYZS01101969.1:1654-16709 GCA_013400695.1 Neodrepanis coruscans | reverse complement strand
GCCCGCCCTGCCCGCGTAGCCAGCGGGGAACGGTGAGCGGCAAGCGGCCGCGCCGGGGGGAAGGCGGGCGGGCTGAGGGAATGGGTGGGTTGGTGGGTGGGTGGATGCTCGCTCGGTCCCAGCGCCCCGAGCCCCGCGGGCTCTGCCCGGGCTTCCCGAGGGGGCGGCGCGGGGCACCCGCGGCTGAGGGCGCCGGGATTCGGCGGAACGGGACGGGAGGGGATGGGACGGGGCGGCGGGGCCAGCGCTCGGCTTCACCTTCAGCGGGCGGTGAGCCCGGGGAGAGACTGACTGACAGACAGACAGACAGGCGGACAGACCGACCGCCTTCCCCCCGGTGGCTCCCCTGGGCAGGTCGGGGCGCGGGGCCGCGCCGGGTCCGGGGATGAGGCGCAGGGATTTGGGAGCGAGGGGACAGGAGGGGATAGAAAGGGGCAGGAGGGGCCGGGAGGTGAAGCTCTGCCTTTGCAGCCCCCTCTCAGTCGGGACCCCCGGGCGGGCAGCGCTGGCTCGGGCTCTCTTTGTTCCTTGGCAGGTTTTTTCTTACCCGCGGTGTTAATGGGGCTGTCCTGGTTCGTTGGCTGCGCGCTGATTTCGCTCTGTGGTTATAAATAATGAGAGAACAAACCTCAGCGACGGCTGTGCCGGAATGAGGGGTGGTTTTTGGAGCCGGCTGCCGTGTTCAGGTGGAGAAGGTGTCCTTGTTTTTGGAGATGGTGTTTGGAAAAGCTGCTTTTGCCCTTCTAGGTTCGAAGGAAGGACTTCAGGGAGATCATTATGATGTAGGCTTGCGGATTTTGGCTCCTGTCCTGGAAAATAATCTGCACAGGTGAGCCTGATGTGTGTGTGGTTCCAGCGAGACTCTGTGCAGACCAAGAGAGGATTCCTCGTGGGATTGGAACCTGTGTGTAAGATCAGGAGAACAGCGTTGGTTTGCTTTGCCTTCTTAAAAAAACTGCTTTTCAGAAGTTCGGATATTGTGAGCAGAAAAGCCCCAAGCGTGGCCAGTGCCCCAGTGTGGGTTTTTTTTTGTGTAAGGAAATTGTTGGGACAGCGTAAGGCAGAGGTGGTTTTCTCTATCGACAGGCAAATGTAATCAGTGGCTGCTGCGGACACTTCTGTTGCCATTGACTTCGGGGAGGAGGTGGTTAAGCTTAGAGGTGCGAGAAACTGAAAGCCAGAAACTGAAAGAATTGAAGATGTTTCAAAAGGCTGTTAGAAGACATTTGAAAAGACTTTTTACGAGAAAAAAAGTCAAAGTTGTTCTGTGTCGCCTTTGAGTTCTTTTTCTGAAAATCTTCAGTCGTCTGTTCTTGTCTTAGCTTTAAACCAGTAGTTTTTATAATTTTATAAGGCTAAGTTTTGGGTTTTTGACAGATGTCTGTTTGCATTGTGAGGTTCAGTGTTTTAAAGTGTTGAGAAAAGAACTGAAGAACTAAAAACAGAGAGTGTTTTTTTAGGTCATAGTTAACAGCTGTGTTGCTTAACACTACCTAAGGCTAATACTGGATTTCCTGAAGCTGGCTTTGTAAAGAGCTATGAAAAATAGGAAGATGGGGTGATTTTCTGGATTTTACAGTGTTATTGGGCATGTTAAATCAGTAACCTGCAAGTTCTGTTAACGTGTGGGTTCCAGGAGGCAATACCCTCTGCTTGGTTCTGGGCTCACTTGTTCTGAACTTATTTTCCTGTTGTCAAAAACAATGTAGGAGAGTCTTGTGGATAGTTATCTTCAAGTCATAGACCAAGACCTGCTGCATCAAACTGGGGGGGGGGGAATAATCAGAAACAAATTAATGTCATAATAGAGGAGAAAAATCACAACCCTAATTCCAAGGAGTATGTGGAATACTGATTTTTTTCTGTACTTTAATATTGTACATAATGTTACCTCATATTAATTAGAGCTTATAGTTGACTTTTTGACATCCTTAAAGGACTGAAGTGTTTTGCTGGTTTGTTCCCAGGGATACTGGAGAAACTCTCTAGAAAAATCATGTTTGAAAAGGGTAGAGCCTTCCCATCCCCCTGAGGGGTGTTTTCCAGCTCACAGGGATCATGCAGACAGTGATGCCACGGCTGGAATTCTACAGGCCTTTTGCATGTTCAGGAAACAACATTTGAAAAGAGCCATTGAAAGCAAACGTGGTGCCAGCTTCGAGGACAAACGTACTGAGGTCTGTGTGGCAGCAGTGCCCCAGCACTGCAGGTTTGTGAGCAGCTCTGTCAGTGCTCCAGGTTCTGTTCTCTGTGAATGAGAGTTATGGCTCTGTTCCAGGTGTAGGGCCTGTCACAGGGTGTGTGTTCAGTCATAAATTTGATTTCTTCCCTTGCCTTAAGAGGTTATTCTTTGCACAGGTGATGTTATCAGTGTCAAGGTGAGTGCAGACAGGGCTGCAGTAGTTCTGACTGGCAGGGCTGCTGCTGGTGTGAGCAGAGCTGCAGGCACAGTGCTAAAACCTGAAATGTGAAAGTGCTGCTGCTGGCATTGCATTGGTTGCTGAGCTGGAGACTCATTTTCTTAACTTAAAATGAGTTCTGTGCTGAAGGCACTCTGTGAACAGAAGGTTCCAAGCCTGTACATAAACCCTTAAGTGAACCCATGTAGTTCTCAGTAAAAGGATGCTCTTGGCAGTGTCTTGTTTTCCCCTGATAGAGGAGCTTCCTACCCTGAGACCCCTTGTGTGACAAAAAAATAACACTCTCAGGGTGTCCCCCATGACTTGTGATGGGAACAAATCCAGCCTCACTTGTTAAACCTTAACTGATGAACTTCATTTTGGAGTTGTGGATGGACTCCAGACCTGGAGTTAATGTGAGCATGTTATTAACCACCTACATGGGATGGATAGAAAACCTGGTGGTGCCTTGAGGGAGTCCTGTGCTGTTGTTCAACTGTTGAACTTGTGAGCTGAGCAAGGATCAAGTTTGGGTAAACCTTGTCTTGTAAAAGTTGTGACCCATGTTCAGAGAAAGGATGGAAGTGCTGAGCTTTGTACCTTGGCACTGCCATGAGGCCCTGCAGTCTCTTAATAAAGTCAGATTAGAAACCCGAGGAAAAATAATTAAGATTAGGTATTTAACTGGTAAAAGCAAGGGAATCCTGAGGGTGCCCAGTGTGTTTGTTCACTGCTCCACTCCCTTCCCTCCAGGCCTGTGTATCAAAGCAGGGCTTTGTGTGAGCTGAGTCAGGAGCTGTGTCAAGTTCAGCCTGGGCTGGAGCACTTGATGTCCCAGTGCAGAGGCAGCTCTTCCTCTGGCCCTGCAGGTCGCAGCTGTGTGTCTGTACTGCACTCCCCAAGTGTCTCTGTGTGCATGGGAATGTCTTGTAGTGCATTTTCCTTCTCACCAATACCCTGCTAATTTTCTGTCTGAATTACAGCAGCATCTTCTGTTTGATCGTGGGCAAAAGTGAATGAATATTGGGAAGGAGAGTGTAGGTGGGACTTGGGTGCGTTTCTTTCTTTTCCTGCATGTACTGAGTGTAAATACAGGAAGACCATGAGTGCACGAGTCCCTCTGTTTGGTATTTGTGGTGTTGATCAGCTGCATCTCTTCTCAAACTTAACAATTCTGTCTCTTTCTTAGGTGGTGTGATGCTTTTCAGTCCAGTTCATCTCAATTTACTGTGTTGCATCACTTCTAATTGTGCGTGGCTTGCTGCTCTAGTTAACTTTAGGTGTGGAATTGTAACCAAATACATCAACCTGAAGCCAGAAGAGCTGTTTGAAATTTATCTCACCTTAGATTATATAAAATAATTGGTTTTGTGGACCTTTCTATCCCAGTCCCTTCTGATTTAGTTGAAACCTTTGTTACACAGTAGAGCTGAATTTTGTGTCTTGTCATGTAAAACAGAACTTCTTTAGTTAAATCCTCTTTTTTTTTTATATAAACTTCAGTTGAAAATAGAACAGTGTCTAGGATTTGTTTCCCTGTTTGGCAGTGTTACCTGGTGACATAATGCCTGGTCT
The DNA here is from genome assembly GCA_013400695.1 of Neodrepanis coruscans. Classification (NCBI taxonomy): domain Eukaryota; kingdom Metazoa; phylum Chordata; class Aves; order Passeriformes; family Philepittidae; genus Neodrepanis; species Neodrepanis coruscans. Next base: position 12,735 of record VYZS01101969.1, on the reverse strand, counting down.
GGGAAGGCCATTTTTGGCAGAGTTCTTGTGAAAGATGCCATGCAAAATACAGGTGAGTTGGGTATTAATTGGAAACAACAGGAAAGTTTGTTTTGCTGGTGTAGTTTGTTTTGCAATGTGTTGCAGTAGACAGTAGTTAAGGAAAAAGCAGCTTTGGAAAAAGNAAACTTCAGTTGAAAATAGAACAGTGTCTAGGATTTGTTTCCCTGTTTGGCAGTGTTACCTGGTGACATAATGCCTGGTCTGGGAAGGCCATTTTTGGCAGAGTTCTTGTGAAAGATGCCATGCAAAATACAGGTGAGTTGGGTATTAATTGGAAACAACAGGAAAGTTTGTTTTGCTGGTGTAGTTTGTTTTGCAATGTGTTGCAGTAGACAGTAGCAAGCAGCTTTGGAAAAAGAAACCAAAAATCTCACCTAAGAAGTGAAGAATAAAGGTGTGTCCAGCCTGTTGAGGTTAGTTTAGGTGAAAGTACCGTGAGGATTGCAGTAAGTTAAACAAACTGTAAAATTCCTCTTCAGTTTTATTTTTAGTCTTATGTGAAATTTTTAGCAAGAGTTCTGATGCAGTGACAGGCTGGCAATGACTTGGAAAAGCATTTTAATTTCCTTAAATGATGATTATGGTCTAGTGAAGATGTGAAAAGCTTTTGAAGGGAGGCATCTCGGGTGTGAACAACTGTGAGATAGAAATGTTTCCATACACCAGAGTTATTCTTTAGCAGTCCTGCTGGGTTGTCATTGCACACATGGTAGCACAAAACTGTCCTGCAACTTCATCTCTTACCTGGGTGTAACAGGTTAGAGATTAAACCTGAGTTGAAGTGGCAATGGATTCTAAGAGTTGTCTGGTTGTTAATGGTTACTTTTATGTCTCTGTCTTAGGATAAGGTCTTTAAAGATAACAGAAAATACTTTATTATTCTGTTTAATTGTTTTTAATAGAATATATTGTAGCATGATATCTAAAGGGGAGGAACAGCCCTTTGTGAAACAAACTGTTCAGACAAATCATGGTCTTTCTAATAAATTCTATGGCATATATGAAGCATTTTTACATATAACTTCTTCAGGTCTTTGATTGCTGGTTGCTTCATATGTGTGTGACTTATCAAGAAAACTGTAAAAATCAGTATCGTTCTCTTAGGTGTTCTTCAGCCAGTAATACTAATTAACTCTTTGAAATTAAGTCCATCTCCAGTGTTACACTGGATTATGTTCCATGTCGTGTTAATTCTTGAATTTGCAATTGAAAACTGAGTAGATCACTTGTACTGTGTCTTTCTGTTGCCCAGGAACCTGCAAAAGAGAAGTGGATTTGTAGCTGAACTGTTCAAATGCTGCTGATGTGCAGTTTTTGCTTTTGTTGGGGTCTTCTGATGAGCATCAGAGCTTCATCCAGGAAAGTCTTGACTGTTGAAATTTCAGGCACATGTCTCTTCATTCCGGAGATGGATAAGTGGAAACCTGAGGCAGTATTAGAAAAAATCCTCTTTAGCAGAGCCTTTAGTCTGTACTGCAGTGATTGAGGAAAGAGACAACATATTATTGCACTGTAAATGATAAATGTGGGTTTTGAAGTTATTTATTTGTCTTTGCTTCTTGAGCTTTAGAGAGGTGCTTCCAAGTTGGGATTCTGCTGGAGTGTAACAAACTGAGTGTAAAACTCAGTCTGTGCATTGGCTGTAAAATTGGCTCTTGGGAACTCACATGACTGCATTTTAATTTGTTGTTGGGTGATACAGAAAAAAGGCAATGTTTTCTTTGGCAGTTATAATTTTAGGAGGATAATACTTTTCATCAAAAAAAAAAAATTACTCTGTCTTCCAGACCTCCCAGTTCTAGATTTAGCTGTTTAGCTTTTTTAGCAGCCTTCTGCTGTGTGTGTCTTGGCTTTTTCATCATCATTATTTTATTATTGAACCAGCCTTGAGAGGTTGCCAAACTAAGTTAAAAGTGTTTCTATCTTCATATATAACACATACCAATGAACAGGCCTCTTGATGGTTGGAGAGCTCTTAGAAAGCCAGAGTGATGAAATAAACACTTTCTGATATTTCTTCAGACCAGCTGCAGTTTCAGGTGCTTCAGTGTGTCTTTGCTGTCTGAGGAACTGCAGGTGAACACCCAGGGCAGCCACTGGGAAAATGTTACTTTTCTGACTGGTTGGATTGAGGTGCAGAATTTTCTGTTCATCTGACACTGGGCTGTACAGAGATAAACCCACACTCTCTGGATATGTTGACAAGTTGTTTGTCCACTTTCCTAAATTCAGTTTTGCTGAAACCGATGTGTAAATGTTTGCATCTGGCACCTCCAGTATCAAAATGAAGCTGTTTCTTCCTCAGTTTTTCCCACAACCTTGGGATATGCCAGCAAAAAAATATCTGTAAACCCATATATCAAACATGCATTTTTTACAGAGCATTTGAAAAGACTGCTGCTTAAAGGTGTTAGCTTAGACTTTTATGATGAATTTCTAGTGGAATGTGCCATCTTGGAAAGCAAAATAAAGAGTAACAGCAGCAATTTTGTGAGTTCTTAATCCAGTTCTTGAGAAAGAACAAGGAAGTAGGGATCACAGATTCCAACATAAAGGAAACTGCCTTATTTTCTAGGGTGGTTTTTCCTGTAAACACGTGGACTTTGTTTAGAGGTGTTGCCGTAGCAGGTTGACAGCACAGACTGCAGTGACAGAGCAGCTCTGGGGTGACACCCATGTCAGAGTGGAGGGGCCTGCTGTGAGCACAGGCTGCTCCTGTCTCTGTCACCAGGTTTTTCTGTCCCTGGGCTGTTTTCTGGAGGACCTGCTGACTCTTGGAGTCATCTGCCCGTGAGTCATGGAGCACTTCATCTCTCCTCTCCTTGCCCCCAGTTTCTGAAATGCCTCTTATTTGTATTGCAGCTTTGAGTAATTTTGAAACTTCAGTGTGTTGCTTTAAGGGATTTGGTGTACTCTGCTGTGGCAGGTGTGAAATGGAAAGTTTTGTGAACTTAACATGTATTTCTGTTTTAAAATGAACTTGTTTCATATCCTATAAAACCTGTCTGGATGATTTTTACATATCCAGAGGTGAAGAGCATGTATGGTCTCAGCTGACGAGAGAACTGTGTTTTCATGATTCTGTGCATTGCACATGTACTTTTTTGGACAGCAGATGATTCCATCAGTGGCTCTGCCACAAGGCCTCTCTTAGGAGCTCAGCTATGACTGAAAAACATCCACCCAGAGATGATGCAAACCCCTTTCTTGCTGAAAGGAGTTGAAATAATTGACTGCCACTGGCCATTTTATTATGTAATGTGTGGTTGAATGTATCTCATGTACAGTGAACTGTATTTACTGTATTAACTTCTGATTCCTCCCCTTTCAGGAGGTTTTGTGCCTCAGAGTCACTTGCTCACTTTCTTTTCAGCCCAAGCTTGAGCAATGCTTTGTACATTCACACACCCATGGAGGCTTTAGTCCCTTTTTTTGCTCCTCTCTCTGCAGTATATTTAAGCTTTGTGGTGTAAATATATTTTTTCTTCTAAAGCAGTGATTTTTAATTCTCAGGATCTTGACCTTCAATCTGTTTGCTTACAGAACCAGCCCAGGCACACAGTTCTGTCATTCTTTAATCTGTTTGTGGTAGAAGAGCTCCATTGTGGTAGTTACTAGGTGACAAGGCACACACTTTCTTTTTGGCCCTTGTTGGTGAATTCTTCTAGAAAACCACACCTCAGCAAATGCTTCCTATAGTTACGATTCAATGTGAAATTTAGATGTTACCTCACATGTATTTTAAAATTGGCTGAAACAAATTAATTTTCTCCTTCCCTGTTTACAACTTGTGTTGAGCTATTTTATGAAATTAAAGCCTAGTGTTAATACTACAGCTGCTCAGGAAAGTTCTCTGTAGTCAGGGATTTATAGGAGTCACGTTCACATTGGATAAGAAGAATGAAAAGACAGGAAGTTTGAAATGGCACAATACTGAATTGAGCTGTACCAGATCGTCAGCAGTGCCTGCACTCACAGGGCAGCAGCTGGAGCTGGGGAAGGTGGTGTTCCTCATTACATCTGTGCAGACTGTACAACACAGAGGGAATTGCTTTCATCTTGAATTACCTTCTAGGGGCTGGGAAATCAGCAGTACTGGAGTGGGGGGGAAGGATTTTCAACTCTTGAAGAGGATGAACAGCCAAGGGATAAGGAATGTCCTTAAAAAGTAGGAGTGCATGTACTCCTGTGCAGAGGAGAGGGAAGGATTGACTGTTGCAGTAACTGCTTTTCTCCGTGTCAGTGAATGGACTCTAAGTGGGACTTCACTTTTAAAGCATAAGCTGCTCTGGACTGCTGCTGAAGGAGGATACAGGAAATATTTTCTCTTATTTTCTCTTTGGCATGTTACAGAACCATGTATCGAGCTTTTTGATGTTCTCTCAAACTAATCAATACTTACGTTGTATCAGATGCTTCCTCGAGGAGCTTAAATGAATGTCACAGTTGTTCCTGTTTTTATCATTTAGTTAGCAGCTAATAGAGGATGTTCCTATTGTGTAACAAAGAAAGTGATTGAAAAAAACGCTGTTTCCTGAGTCTTTGCCTTCCTTTACACACTTGTAAGACATTTCTGTCTTAAAAACCTGGTGTTCTGTCCACTTATTGTATTGCAGGCTCTCTGCTGCTGATTCCAGGCACTTGTGCTACCAGCCATTTAGCAGATAAGCACATCTCTCTTTAAGTAGCACGATAAATGGTTGTAACCCTTTCCAGTACTGGCCTTTAACGTTGTGTCCTGTTGCTGCTGTTTAACTACTTATCCATTTTAAATATTACATCAGGACTTGGAGATCAAATGTGCTGGTGTAGATTTGAACTTGTTTTTGTGAATAATGAGGAAAAAATGTGTATGCCCTTTGCATCTTTGAAGAACACATCTATGGTGAGAGAAAACAGTGTATGTTTAAAAAAAAAGGCAAAGATTTGCCTTTTGAAGGTACAGCGTGTCTACGTTCTGACACACATATGCAGGGAGATGTTTGTGTGTTGTGCCCGTTGCTCTGCAAACAAGGCTGAGCTGTGCTCCTGTCCCTCCTGCTCTGCTGCTCACATCCCCAGGGTTTGAACGGGTGCGTTTCCTCCTGCGTTGCTTTGTATTTGCTGCCCTGTGGGGAGACACAGCCGGCTGTGTCCTCAGCTGTGGAACGGGGGAGGTGTCAGAGTGTCAAACTAATTGCAAGCTGTAAAGGAGAGGAGGAGGACTGGCCAGACCTGTTGTGTGAGTGCAGAGAGTCCTGTCACAGCAGCTGAAGTGTTACAAGCCAGTGACAGGAAGCTTTTCACGTGCTGCACTGGATGCATGGAAGTTATTCCCGGTATGTGGGTGAGCAGGGCTGGGCTGGGCTCATCTCGAAATGCCCTTTGGAGAAGTTGTTACTCGGGCGTTTTTAGCTGCCTTGTAGTGATCACGTTCTGCTGTGGCGGAGGCTGCCGGGGCACCTGCACTGTGAGGGTGAGACAGACACCACACGGAGGGGATGAGGAGCAATGAGCTACTGGTGTGTTGTGGTGAACCCTGAGGAAGGACCTAGAGCAAGTGCTGGAAGCTTTAACAAAACAGTGCAAGGTCAGCCAGTGCTCACCTGGCACTTTGCTGGTTTGATATTTGAACATATCACTTCCTTCAATCAAGACTTGCCTTTTTTGGTTGTTTCTGGTGCCTTCTGAAAACCTCATAAACCCCCTCCTTTTGTTTTCTGAAAATGCAGTATACATAACCTCAGTACTTCCCTGTTTTTGGGGAAGTCATAAGGATGAGTAGGGTAATAGAAGATGGATATTAAACCTGGAAAGGTGTGAAGCTTCTGTCACTGGTGTCCAAATATTATCTGGAACTTGCTGTATTTGTGTGTTTGATGTGAAACATCATATTTCATTTCAAATAGCCGCTGCTGGGCTGGCAGTGTTGATCCTTTTAAGCTTCTTTCACCCAAAATCTTTTCCTTACAAAGCAGGAGCCTTTTCTTTAGTGGCCTTCCTGTCTGGCATTATAAAGGAGGTTTGTCTGCTGTTCGGTTCTCTGAGGTGGGCACAACAAACTTGGGATATTCAGGAGACATCTGAATATCAGTGTCAGCTTGCACTGTTCTATATGATTTGATTGTTAGGGCTTTTCTGATGTGAAAGTTTAGTGGCCTTCCTGAATCAATTGTGATCCTGTAATCAATTTTTAAGCTTAATTTCTGTTTAAAACATAGTAATTGGACTGTAGAAACTAGTACTATTCAGTGACAGGAAAAAAAATCTGTATGTCATGAGCAGATTCAGTTGGATTTGGGCAGATAAGTCTAAAATCCAGTGTATGGAATCAGAACGACTGGGAACTTAACATAGTAAGTAATATTCTAGGTACTACTGGAAATTAAAGTAACACTGCAGGGAATACTGAATCATCATAATTTACTTTTCATGCTTTAGCCAATTTGTATAATCACTCCTCAGAGTCCCTGTGCATTTGATACAAAACCTACACTTTATTTGTGATTTGATATTAACTGTAAGTTATTATGGGTATGGAGTAGGTGTCCCTTTTTTTTTTTTTGCTCTGTGACTGATTGAGTTGTGCAAATAATTGTATTTCTACTTCCATGTAGATTAATCTTTCTAATACTAATTCCCAGTGTTATTTACAGAAGGAAGTAACACAGTAGGAAATCTCAGTGACCTCCCTAATGTGCTCCCTTAACAGGGCTGTATTTTTCACTTGGTTTCATGGGAAGGTAAATACCACCCAGTTTGCTGACTGGACTGGATATTTTACGTATAATAACCAAGGTGGAAGTTCAATCATCTCATTTTACCTCTTCTTTTCTCGTGGTGATGATGAACTGCAGCTGCTGGGCACTCACAGGCAGGTCTGAGGCAGTAGCACATCAAACAACTGCACACCCTGAGAGATTTTGTAACGCTTTAGAAGATACTTTATAAAAAGCTTAAAATGAGCTAAAAACCCCCTCTGATCGTTCCAGAGACAGCATCAGCAAGAATTTGGACTGGAGTAATTGCTATATGAAAAAATTGTACCTCAGCTGTGTGGTAATACAGGTTTTTTTTACCGCTGAGTGTGTGGATTATGAACTACCTATGACAAGAAGGAACTAGAAGGTGAATTTCCCTTCCATTTTAATTCATCATTTGCAGATTACCTTATGGTTATTGATTCTATTAAGTGCACCCTCTCAAAGCATTGGTTTTTAACACCTTTTTAATTAAGTAGGAACTAACGTGTTCAGCTACTGGATACTTTTTCTTGTGGTTATGCTCCTTCTTTTTGCTTGCACACTGAGATTGTCAGTTGGGTTAGTTTTGTTTTAGAGTATCAGTAATACATCGTGAGCTTTCCTTACTGGCAGAAGTTACCAAAGAGTCACTAAGATAAGTTCCAGAGATAGGGACCTATCTAACCAAGATACAGGTTCCTGAAGAGCAATTGTTTGGGCTGCACAAAGTGGATGGATTTGTTGGCTCCAGTGTTGACCTAAACATAAATCTTCTGAACCAAAAGGGAATCAGGGACTTGATCAATAATTGGAGAAGATTTGTTTGTAAAATGAAGAACACTTGTGTCACTTTGTTTACAGACTCTGTTCCCCTTCTCTATTCTCACTTGTACCTCTCCCTTCCCACTTGTTCCTATTGGTTAGTACTGGGTTAGAGGCTGCAGCACTGAGGTTTTCTGCTTTCAAACCAAAAGGGAAAAGTTGTGTGGATGTTACTCAGTAAATACATAATTCTGGTTTGATGATTTGTGACTCGTCCAGTGATGACATGTTCCCTCTGGTGCTGTCAGCCATCTGCTCAGTTTTCTGTATTCCTTCCTCTTGTTGATTAAGTGGCAGTTGTAGCCCAGCTGTTGATTTCAGGTACTGGCTGTGGGTGTTCTGTGTGATGGTATTTCCTGGTAGGAGCAGGAGGGCTGAAGCTGCTGCTTTGTTTCCTGAGCTGGTTTTTGTGCCCGTCAGTGAAAGGTGACAGTGGCAGCAATTAGTGGCAGACCTAATGGGGTTCACATATCCCTCTGTTTTAGCAATATGAGCCTTTATACGGAGTGTTGGTTCCTAAGGCCAGGACTGAGGGGGAGTGGAGCCAAGGAGCACAAAGGGTTCCCTCTGGCTGGAGCAAAGGGCAGGACATGGAGCTGAGGGACTTGGACTCTGTGGCTGTGTAAGGGAAAGCTGGACAAACGAGACACCAAATGAAAGCAAGTTTGGTGTTGCAAGGTGGAAGGTTATTGATTCCTTTGAGACAACTGTTGGAGTGGCAGAGTCGAATTCGTAAGTGAAAAATTCACCTTGTTTTTTAATAGCTGAAATTATCCAGTGTAGGGGGATGGGGTTGCATCTGAAAATTAGGAATGCTGTAATGAATTTCTCCTGATGGAAGTAAAGGCTTCTTGTGCTTGCTAAAATTGCCAGTAGCCTTGTAAGACACCTGACCATCTGGGATTCCTAAGAAAGAAGATACAGCATGATATCCAGACTCTTCCAAAAGTGTTCTGCCTGTTTGAATCTCAAGATGGTGTCCTTCTTGTGGAACACTTTCTATAGAGCTTTTCAAGTTCTCAAATGTTTGCTCTGCAAGCAAACGTTTTTTTGAGAGAGCAGATCTGGCACAGACCATCTGTGCTCTTCCTTGGGGGATTTTGGTTGCTTGAAAGCAGATGGGAAAAGAGAATCTCACCCTCATCCTCCCCCAGACCCTTCCCTGAGGTTCCTGGGTACACATAGATTTGCTTTATGGGTGCTGAGTGAGGATGTGACAGTAAGGAAGTTAAATATTCTGTCTGGATGGGGGAGTCACCCTATGTTGTTAAAATGAGTGAGTCGAGACATTGTTGCTTTTAAGTCATATGTGGGAAGGTAACAGATTCTAGATGCTTAAGTTAATTTCTTTTAATTTTGTGTCAGAAGTGCTTTTCAGGGGTGATTTCTTGGAATTTCTGTGAATTTAAATGGTAGAATTATTAATTCTGAAAAGCTCTGCTTTTTTTGTGGTCTTGGCATTTACTGTCTCACTGCTTCCTGTTTGCTGTCCCTGATTTTCACCTTGTTTTAAAAGAACTTGTATTGGAGCATTTACTTAAAGGTTGGGATAAAAGAGCAACAAACTCTGCATAACACAACAAAATGCTTTGAAATTTACTTTCTAGTAACCTTTATTTCTCATGTGAATTCTCCATCTAGATTTCCAAAGGAAGATGATGGAGGAACATCTCCCAGAAATGCAAAGTGCACTGGAGTCAGTCAGTCTGTCGGATGATGCCTCTTTCAAGTCCCCAGAAAATGAGAAATCTGATAAAACATCTGGAGGGGAGGACTGCTCAGGCATCAGTGGTGTTGGAGATGATGCTGATGTCTTGGAAAAGGAATTGAGTTCATCCTCGGATCAGGATTCAGCTGTTGGCATAAGCAGGAATGGGGCCCCAGCAGAAGGACAGCAGCAGTGTGAAGGGACAGACTGCTGTGCCAACACCTACTGTGAAAAAAAGGTAGAAGACTCCACAAAAACAGAACACTTACCTAGTGAAAAACTTGAACAACACCATCCAAAAACCAACCAGACAGAACAATCATTAATGGAAATATTGCAGGATCTGAGGGAGGAATCCGTGTTTGTGAAGAAACCGAGTGATAAAATCTATTCGGAGAGCCCTTATGACACAGACTGCACAAAGAAGCTTATTTCCACAATACATCAGACTTCCTCACAGGAGGATTTGCTAAAGGAAATAGAGTCTGAACTCTTATCCACGGATTTTTCAAAGGAGCGGAAGCTCCCGAATGGTGTCCAGAAGGGTGAACATGCCTTGGCTGTGTTTGAAAAATGTGTGCAAGATAAATACCTGCAGCAAGAACAAACTATAAAAAAGTGAGTATTTGAGTGGGCTCATCACAGCTGGAGGTGTGTAGTGAACAGTTTTGGCAGCGTGTTGTGTGCACCTGCATACAGTGGTTTGGTATGAAGCAAGTTGTCTCTTGGTAGTTAATGAGCTTCTTTTAATTATGCTCTTCAAGTGAGGAATTACTTGTGGTATGTGCTTGTAAATAAAAGCATGTGTTTAGAGATCTGAATTCCTGAATTGCCAATCTGAATTTGGCAGGAACTGAATAGCCAACTGTGTCACTGAATAGCCTGCCAATGTCTAGAATTACTCAAATACTGTAAAAGTACTGGTGATATAAAAATAGTCCCGGATTCATTCAGTCCATATGTCTGTGCAGAAATGAATCTTTGAAAGTACTAATTCCCACAATGTGCATTTTATTTATGTTTGAAATTGCTTGTTTCTTCTTCAAGTGGTGTTCAGTCTCCTGTCATAATCCAGCAAAGCTGTTAATCAGCAGAGAGGTTTTTTTGACTTGGAATAAATAGACATATAAAACTACTGTCCTGCCACATTTTATAGGAGGAGTTCTGAAATGTGTGGCTTATAAGCTTTGCTGTAATGGACTGGGCTTAATAGTTCTACCAGGCAAGTATGTACAACACAAAGAATATTTCTGTTCATTAAAAGCCAGTTAATTGCTTGATTTCATGATTCCTTACTTGGCATTTCATGTTTTGTTACCTCTTCGGAAATTTTTTTTTGCTAGCAACATATAGCCTCTAACTTAGTGTTTATTCCTTTTTTACAGAACTGGAGATGAGTGTCCTACTTTTCATATAAGGCTCTCCCAGTACCATGTTATGGAAGGAAATCAAAGGAAGGGAAACCAGATAGAGAGAGAGAATCCCAGTAGGGAAAGTATTCTCTTGCACTTCTCCAGTGAACCTCAGAAATCATAAATGTGAGGAAAGTCAGTTGGTGAAAGTGTGAGAATGCCCAGTTAGACATCCAGTACTTGGAGAGGAGGAAGGGCTGGGTGTGTAGATGCTGATAATTCCAGGAGTTTGAGTTTTACTTGTTTATAGTAAACTCAGGCAGGTCATTGTTTTCAGCTGTGGACCAATTAATTTCTTACACATATAAACATTTGTCTCTATGTTCTCTGTATTTGATGTATTTGATCTGTATTTGATGTATTTGATCTCTTTTT
>VYZS01101967.1:34340-49693 GCA_013400695.1 Neodrepanis coruscans | reverse complement strand
TGGGCGGACGCCCGCGCTGGACGCAGGGCGCCTGGGGCAGGGGCGCGCTGGCGCGACCGCGCATACACCTGGAACCGCTGCGACGGCCAGGCGACCCCGGCGGCCGGCCCCTCCCATGCCACCGTGTGCAAGGAGCCAGCACCGCTGCTGCCGCTGCGCTACCGTTTCCCCTGCCACCAGGGAAAAACCGGCCCCTGCCGCAGGGCTGCCATGGCCACGCCGCACCGAGTCGTGCTTGTGCCGCTGTGGTGCCGCCGCTGCTGCCGGGCTCCGGGCGTGCCCTCGCTCGGGGCCGGGGCTTCCCCCGGCCACCCGGCGCTACGTCCGAGATGAGAGACGTGGCTCGGGCCGCCCTGGCTCGAGGCCCATGCCCTCTCCTCCAGACCCCCCACGGTCCAGCGAGAGCTCATCGGACGCCGCCTGCCAGAGCACGCCCATCGGGCCACACCGGGGCGGGCCCCACTCCAACCCATGGGGCTCCACACAGGACTGAGCCGGGAAGGGGAGAAACGATTTCCATTCTCCGAACCACGACATTTTGTCAATGAGTACCTGTCCTTTTAAAAAAAAGGGATGGGCATAATATGACAGACTTTACAGAAGAAATGAAAATGAAGCACTCTTATTTGGCATTAATGGGCAAAACTAATATTGTCTGAACTTGCCTGTTTTACATCTCCTTCAGGAAAACAGTAAAGTCAGTATTAGAAGGAATATTCATATACTTGCCAGTGGTCTCCACTGAAGTTCATAATGACAAGATAGATCCAAGGTCAAGTTGGGAAACTCGTCCACAGGCCAAGATAAATAAGGTCAATGACCGTTCATAGTTTTGACAGCACTAGAGAAGGATGCACCTAGCATATAGCTTAAACAGACTAAACCTGTTGGTTTGAGCTTAACTGCGGCTTCTGTGTTCATGAGTGGAATGTTTGGAGGAAGTTCCCGGAAAAGGCTAATCAGCTTAATTAAGGTTTCAGGGATCTGAGTGCAGGAAATAAGTGGTGTCAGGCATATTGATGTTTCTTAAGTAGCAGGTGATTTAGGATAGACTTAGGATGGCTCTGCAGTAGCTCTCTGCAGTGGCTAACCAGACAACAAGTACCAGAGACTCACAAACACAGAACTGCTCAACCATCTGCAAAATAAAAGCTCTTAAATCTTAGGAAAATGCTTAGGTAGCTGTTTGATTAACTAAAACACTTTCTATCTTGCTTAAACCTCAGTCTGAACTGCAGGGCAGGGCTATGAATCTTTGTTTTAGGCAGTAACTACATGATAGGAGTTATTTTTTATGATAGCTGAGTGTTAGTTAGTTGAGAGTTAATATGCGAACATCAACAGGCCTTGCCTATTTCTACCATGATCTTGTTGTTGCCTTTTCCTGCTGGCTTTTTATGGCCCTATCAATCTTATTTGTTTGGACTCTTTCTTGTCAAGGTGCTTGATGGCAGAATCCTTGCTTTCCCTTTCCCCTTTCTCCTTTCTCTTTTCCCGTTTCCCTTTTCCTTTCTCTTTTCTTTCCAGTCCTCTGTCTCGGTGTATCTGCATGATGCATACTTCATTATATAGTTGTCTTCTAGTTGTCTTTTCTGATGCTTTTAATCTATAGCTGTTTCCTTTTACATCATTATGTTATGGAGTTGTAACGACTGAATCACACTGCCTGTGCATAATCTATTTAAAGACCTATAATCAGAACATTCAAACGGGGAGATACATGTTTATAATTATTTGCAGCTGACTTTTAAGATTCCATTTGCTATATACTTAGTTGTTCTTGCATATGGCAGTCTTGGAGAAGTTTTCTATTGACTTCAGTGGAAAGTAGTTGAGAATCTTACCCATTTTAGGATGATGCATGATCATCTCATTATGAAAATTCAGAAATAATTTTTTTAGCAGTAAGTAATCCAAAACCTAAGTAATACTAAGATTCCAGCTGATAACACTCCAGTTCAAAGTGTTGCATAGTTTAACCGCTAGTAATGTTTCTTTCTAGCATCTCTGTGTGCTGGATACATGCATGATACACTAGACATATAGGAAATGGATACATAGAATTTTTTGGTTTGAGAATAAATATTAAAAAAATGTAATGTAAATGAAAGAGGAGTAATGATCTATTTAAACTCACCCAAAGCTTTTGATGTTACTCCAAAATTTTTATGTTGTATTGTGCATATTAAAATGGAGCTACCAATAAATATCTTCAGAAAACTAGATGTAGTCTTAGTTTACTTTGGTCTGAAGTCTATTATCTGATCCTANACAACCCAGCATTTTGGTAAAAAAGAGTATCCACTGCGGCCTATTCTTCTCATGAGAAAAGCATTTCACACAGCCTGGCTTTCTCATGGGAGAATTAGGTGATAACATGTTTTGGGTCAGTTCGACCTGATTTTCTCAAGGGAAAGGTATGCGAGAGAAGATAACTGACCTTGGCATAAGCAAGAGAAACTTAAACAAAGAAGAAAATAAGCCTGCAAGGCCCACAAGTTATGAGGCCAATGAAAATCTACATCGTTGTAAAGAAATGTAACCAATTAAAATCTGTAGAAGTGTGCTCATAAGTTTATTAACCAATGATAATAGTGTAAGAGGTGTCTGCCAATAGTGATAGAATTAGGACCATGAGAACAAGTTGGAAATAGTATAAAAATGTGTCTGATGCTCAAAATAAATTACTTCACTTAGATCAAATTGGTCGTTTCGTGTTGTCCTGAAAAAATATCCTCCACAGATGACCTACACTTAGATTTCACACAATATCTTACCTCAAATCACCTGTAAGAAAATCTATTCCAATAGTTATAATACCATTTAAGTGGTTTTCAAAACAGTTTTTCTCTCCCTAGAACAGTACTTAGGGCAGGACTGTCCCAATGTGGTTGTAATATGTGCAAGTCAGCTGTGTAAAATGAGATAGTCTTGCAAGTCACAGCAAGTTTGAAATCCTTTTAGATAAATTGTACAATGAAATAAATGTTAATATTTAGTTCCATTAAAGTTTTTGTTAGTCTTGCCAATCTAGTCAGTAATCACAAAACAGGTTATTTCTGGTGCATAATTTAAGTAGGACATTATTTTCTTTCTTTGGTTCACAAAAAATTCTCACATAACTTTATTGCCTGAGTTTGTACATTTATTTAGAAAATGTTTTCCCTGTGTGAATATTTTATGAACAATTTGTTGTGGATACTCATGATTCAAATTATAGTATTAATTCAGTGCCTAAGGAGTACGATGCCTTGGTAGTATGGTTTCTGCATTGTAATTTTCATTTGTGTAGCTTACCCACACACTTCATGTTTAGAATATAAGGTGTGAATAATTACATTCAAACATATATTTTGAGGTTATTTAAGATAGTACATTCAAATTTATTTTTGCAAGATAAAGTAAGCCTTTTTTTCTCTCTTTAATGAATATTAGTGTATTTTTTCCATTGCTTATCCAGCTCTAGTAATTTTGCTTTTCTACATTTTCCCTGCAGTTTTATCAGTTTCAGTTGAGTACAGCCTTCTCCCTTTTCTTATATTGTAGACTTTTGAAAAGTTCCTATAGGCTAGGAGGGATTTGTCACTGTACGCTGCAGAGATGTTCATTCCAGTGCAATCTGCTTATCCTGAGAGACCCTTTGGGACCCTTTGATGACAGGTATTCCAAGAGATAAGGTTTTTCTCTGTATACATTCTAAAGATGACAGTCAACCTCTTTTCAACCTAGGAATATATTCTTTAAAATTAGGTATTTATGTATTTATATAGTAAAATAGAAATACTTTTTTAAAGCTCTTTTATGTCTTCTGGTTCCTTTAAAGTCAGTGACAGTTACATACATATGTAAAACTTATTAAATTACATGCATATTAAATTTGTCCTATTTAGGCATTTAGTTCTAGCATGACTTTGTCGGGGTTTTTTTCCTTACCTGTAAATTGTACATTTCTTTCATTACAACGTGCTGTGAGGCTCAAGTAGCTATTCATAAAATATTTTGAGACAAGACACAAAGGTAGCCACACAAGTGTAAAGCAGATTCTGTAAATATTGACCATGGACAGATGTCATTCTGTAAATAATAATAAATTTTCGCTGGTTCTAATGAGCTTCAATGAAATCTATAAATTGCTGGTGTCTGAAAACACATTTGTTCTTTATGATTATAGGTGAAAAATACAGAATACCATGGAAGGTTTCCACTGAAGATGTGGCTTCCTACATTATTGTACTCCTCATTGCTGGCCAGCACTGCTAATTTAACCTGTTTCTGAACCATTCGGAAACCTATCTCCTTAGTGTTAGAGTCTGACATTAGCAACATCTTGAAGTTGCTCATGAAGTTTCATCACTCATCAGCGTGGTGAAAGAATCACTGGAGAAGGCAGAAGAAAGAATTCAGAATTACTCAGTAACTCAAGGCTCACTCAGTAACTCATTTTCTGTGTGGAAAGACGTTATGGAATCACTATCCTAGGAGATATTTAAAAACTGTCTGGACATAGTCCTGAGCAACCAGCTGTACATGATCCTGCTCAAGCAGAGGGATTGTCCTGGATGATCCCCAGAGGTCCCTTTCAACCTCAAACATTCCATGATTCTGTGGATATAGGAGAAGTGGTGTGCTGAAATAGGAACAGAATCTGGTGGTTGTAGTTTAAACAAAATGTATAGTGAAAGCACAGTTGTGAGGGAAAAAGATTTTGGGAGTTGAGAAGGTCTAAAGCAACTCAGGATACAGAATAGTGTACAGGAACTGAAAATTAATTTGCTTCCTGTATAATATTATTTGGAGATGTTGATTATTTCACATTGGGAATTTTGGTAGCAAAAGTGTAAAGAGAATACTGGGCATGTTGCCAAGCTTTGTTTGTTCTTCATACAAATGCATTATTTCACCTCTTTTAATTGGTTTATTATTTAATCCATGACAGCGGGAGCAATTTCTCTCTGTGAGTTCAGAAGTTGTGTATTCTCCTGGATGTGTGGGAATATATCAGTTTTCACTGCTGAGATCTATCTCTCCTTTTTCCAGAGACAGAACTTTTCTTACTGTGAAGATTCTACAATGTCTGAAAAGGATTGGTTCTGGGAGGAAGAGCAGCTATCTCAAACTCCACTTGAGCAAAATTGAAGTGGCACTATACAACATATCCATTTTCTCCAGGAAACGCTTTCTTTTCCTCTTAGTCTAGAAGCCTATCCTCTGAGATTTTTCTCATACATCAAGCAGTTTTAAAAGACAGAATATTGGCATAATGATTGAATTGCAAAATTCGTCATAGGTCTGCTATCTATATCCAGAAGTGTAACTATGAAAGCCAAGACAGCAAATTATGGTCTCACAGACAGAGCAGGTCTTTTGGTGAGGGTGTCTATACCCCTTTTAAGAAACTATTTATTTGTGTCTACAGAACGATATGGCAGAATTTTTTACTGCCATTTCAAGTGTTAGGATTTTCATTATGAGGTATTCTGTGACAATTATTTACACACAGCTTCTCCTCAGATGTCTATGAAAATGCCTAAGTCTCATGCTCTTTATAGGAGTATTATAAGGAAGTTAAAACAATAGTCTACAAAGAACTGACATCCAAGAACTAATACTCCTGGTTCTAGAGATAAATCTACAATGTTCACTACATATATGACTCATTTGTTCAGCACTGGATGCCTCTTTTTACCATAGTTTGCGCAACATTTTTCCCATGTTAGTGTTCTCCAGAACTGACTCAAATCTAGTTTTTTGCTCCACAGTTCAATACATTTCACTACTTTTAAAGATTAATTCCACGAGGGAGTAGCTTTCAGTATTTGAGGTTTTTTGTTGTTTTTGTTGCACTCTTGTGATTTCCTTTTTTGCAATTTTATTTCATTTTTATGCGTAGCAAACTTCTCCTGCCTTTTAGTTTCTCTATGTGCAAAACCCACAAAGACAGAAATAAGAACTCCAGCAGTTTCCTAGGTCCCTTTGTCCAGAACAATCTCATCCAAATACTAAAGTCAATGGGCAATTTAGTTTGTTGTTTAGGAGAGGAAATATTATGTTTCTTCAGGGAATGAGAAGATATTCCAGACATTTTCATCATGCTCTATATCAGAGACAAACTGAGGTCAGAGTGATTGAAGCTGACAGCTATATTAGCATGTGTCATATTAATGGTTATACTATAGGAATTGGTAAATGCCATTTATTGAATAAAGACAATATACCCAATGATTTGAATTTAAAAGTAATTCAACTAAAAGATAATAGGAGATATAAAGAAGGTATTTAATTGCTTACGTTTAATTTCTTAAATCTGCTATTTCTTTTTTCAGTCCAGTGTATTCTGAACAAAACTATGCAGTTTTTTAGCCAATTGGTTATTTATATTTTTTTCTTTTGATAGTGTTTCCATTGACTGAATAGATTACTAAGTCAAGAAAATAATTATTGAAATTTAAAGAAACAATGCAAAGAACTGCAAGTAGCAGAAGCAGTACAAACAGTGAAAGGTGGAAGAAGAAACCTAAAAGAAAAGACAAAAAATTAACAAGATACATGTTACTTACTTCTTTGCATCTATATTATATAATTGATTGTTCTTGTGGTTTTGTGTGTAAAAATACCAGTCCATCTGGCAGAATTATATCGTCTCTTTTAGTGACTGATGTAATATAAACATGTCAGTCCGGAAAATGCAGTATTTTAAAAACTCAAGACAGCTCTCGTTTCTACAGCTTAGAGCATAACATCTCAACATTTTTACCAAAATCCATGTAGGTTATTTTACAGTGTTTTACTGCTAGTAACTCTTTTTCCAGTAAGAGCTTACATGTTATTGATTCTTGGCATGGCATGATCTTTAGAGAATTCACATGAATTTTGCTTGTTCATGGAAGAAAATTACAGAACATCAGCTGTTGGAAATCAAAAATCTCTGAAGACCACCCTGTCGGAAAAAAATCTGACAGCAGAGACAGATTAATAAAGTGCTGATGTGTGTTCTTTGGTTTTGCTGTGAATGTGACTGGTGGAATTGGCTTGAAATTTGCTGAAAAATTATGGCTTGTATTGGTTACAAGCATCTGGAAGATAGTATCCACATGCAGAAAACTGTTTCAAACTCTTCAATCCAACCTAGGACTGAATGAACAACTGGATTTACTGAAAAGCATGCTTGGAATGAATAATTTGATTTACTGAAAAGTATGCTTGTTTTATTGGACTGGAAATGGCAAATTATTTCAGATATGGAATCACTTTTTAGCTGAAGACATTGTCATTCGCATTTGAAAATGTGAACTTTATGAACCAATACATGATATTATTTCAATAACTGAAAATTATGCCTAACATACTAGAGTAAGCTATTCCTGCTTAAAATAGACAGGTCTTGTTCCAGTTGCAGATATTGGAGAGTGATCTATTTTTCATGGATGGCTGGTGTAGACTATATGAATAGTAAAAATATGACTTGTTTTTTTAGAAGAACATTATTGCTAAATAGTCTGAAGTCTTGAAAATAGAACTAAGATTCTCCAGTTGTTTGGATTCTCTGACCTGACTTACATTACGCTCATATTGATTTTGGTATAAAGCATATCTCAAAGATAGAACAAACATTTTTATTTAAACAAACCATTTAACATTTTGAAAAGGTCCTGACTGCTGACTTGTAAAGTTGACAATGTTTTGATTTCAAAGAATATAATGGAAGACTTAAGCAAATTCTCCAGAAGAAAAGTGAGATACCTAATCCTGAAGTTTAAATTCTCAGTCTTGTCCAAGAGAAGGGGGTGCACAAGGTTGAACAAATAGCAGTTTATATATGAATGTAGAAAATTTATGGTCAAGGTGGGGCATGGGGTATAGAGTGTGTGTGGTGTTGGTTTGGAGCAGAAGGTTCTGGATAAAGGGACATGGATAGAGGAATAAACTGAGCACCCTTAGGTTAGGAGTGCAGTTGTTAATTATGTATGGATGATTTATCTGGGTTTCAGATTAACAATACTGAGAAGCAGCATTTCAGATTCTGTGAGGAGCCAGCTCAATTCTATGGATTCCATTAGCTTTTATGCAATGTGATGCCGAGCTGCGGAGGGACCAGTCAACAGTGCATGCAATTGTAGTCTGCTTAAAAAGTCCAGGTAGACCTTATCTGGCAATTATCTGAGCTCACTCTGTGTAAATCCTCTCAGGATTATGACATGCTCCTTATTACCTTCTGTCATACCTAGGATACCTAGCTTGTTCTAAGTATCTGCTAAAAATCTGATTGTGTACTCATTCAGTTAATTTGTTAGCTGTGAGTCACTATCTTAGAGTAAAAATAGCTTCCTATCTTAGAGAACTTCGTAATTTTTGTTTTAAATAACTGCTAAATACTGCTTAGTAATTTTATGGCAAAAATTGCGATTAAATCTGTTTCTCTAAAGTGCAGTTTCATTGATGTGGTCGTGCAACACATCCCACCCCTCTCCTCAGGCCACAGTGTGATCTCAGAAATGCTCATTAGGCTTCAGCCTTGATGTATAACACCTAGTCTAAGATACTCTTGAGTTTATCAGAAATTACTGTCTGTTCTCAGGACCTTGGGAGCTGTCTAATGAGATCCTGTTTTTTAACAAACAGCCTTGGAAAACTTCTTTTTTTTTTTCCTGAATAACAAGACAAGTGGAATAACATTTTTACTGTCAAACTTTCAAAGGAAGTTACTGACCTGAATTGCAGTCAGGATGGAAAACTATTAGGACTAAAGCCAGTTCTCTTGTGACCCTATAAACAGCAGTCCTAAGTGAACTCGTTGAGATTTCCTGGACTGCAGTGGGCTGTGACCAGCAATTTCCCTCTGTGTGGGATGTCACTCAGAGCCAGTAAACTCTTAAGTTTGTTATACTTGGAGGACTGCCGTTGAATGCCTATGATGGTGCCTGGGCTGATATCCCCATTCCCTGAGNTTATGGCTTGTATTGGTTACAAGCATCTGGAAGATAGTATCCACATGCAGAAAACTGTTTCAAACTCTTCAATCCAACCTAGGACTGAATGAACAACTGGATTTACTGAAAAGCATGCTTGGAATGAATAATTTGATTTACTGAAAAGTATGCTTGTTTTATTGGACTGGAAATGGCAAATTATTTCAGATATGGAATCACTTTTTAGCTGAAGACATTGTCATTCGCATTTGAAAATGTGAACTTTATGAACCAATACATGATATTATTTCAATAACTGAAAATTATGCCTAACATACTAGAGTAAGCTATTCCTGCTTAAAATAGACAGGTCTTGTTCCAGTTGCAGATATTGGAGAGTGATCTATTTTTCATGGATGGCTGGTGTAGACTATATGAATAGTAAAAATATGACTTGTTTTTTTAGAAGAACATTATTGCTAAATAGTCTGAAGTCTTGAAAATAGAACTAAGATTCTCCAGTTGTTTGGATTCTCTGACCTGACTTACATTACGCTCATATTGATTTTGGTATAAAGCATATCTCAAAGATAGAACAAACATTTTTATTTAAACAAACCATTTAACATTTTGAAAAGGTCCTGACTGCTGACTTGTAAAGTTGACAATGTTTTGATTTCAAAGAATATAATGGAAGACTTAAGCAAATTCTCCAGAAGAAAAGTGAGATACCTAATCCTGAAGTTTAAATTCTCAGTCTTGTCCAAGAGAAGGGGGTGCACAAGGTTGAACAAATAGCAGTTTATATATGAATGTAGAAAATTTATGGTCAAGGTGGGGCATGGGGTATAGAGTGTGTGTGGTGTTGGTTTGGAGCAGAAGGTTCTGGATAAAGGGACATGGATAGAGGAATAAACTGAGCACCCTTAGGTTAGGAGTGCAGTTGTTAATTATGTATGGATGATTTATCTGGGTTTCAGATTAACAATACTGAGAAGCAGCATTTCAGATTCTGTGAGGAGCCAGCTCAATTCTATGGATTCCATTAGCTTTTATGCAATGTGATGCCGAGCTGCGGAGGGACCAGTCAACAGTGCATGCAATTGTAGTCTGCTTAAAAAGTCCAGGTAGACCTTATCTGGCAATTATCTGAGCTCACTCTGTGTAAATCCTCTCAGGATTATGACATGCTCCTTATTACCTTCTGTCATACCTAGGATACCTAGCTTGTTCTAAGTATCTGCTAAAAATCTGATTGTGTACTCATTCAGTTAATTTGTTAGCTGTGAGTCACTATCTTAGAGTAAAAATAGCTTCCTATCTTAGAGAACTTCGTAATTTTTGTTTTAAATAACTGCTAAATACTGCTTAGTAATTTTATGGCAAAAATTGCGATTAAATCTGTTTCTCTAAAGTGCAGTTTCATTGATGTGGTCGTGCAACACATCCCACCCCTCTCCTCAGGCCACAGTGTGATCTCAGAAATGCTCATTAGGCTTCAGCCTTGATGTATAACACCTAGTCTAAGATACTCTTGAGTTTATCAGAAATTACTGTCTGTTCTCAGGACCTTGGGAGCTGTCTAATGAGATCCTGTTTTTTAACAAACAGCCTTGGAAAACTTCTTTTTTTTTTTCCTGAATAACAAGACAAGTGGAATAACATTTTTACTGTCAAACTTTCAAAGGAAGTTACTGACCTGAATTGCAGTCAGGATGGAAAACTATTAGGACTAAAGCCAGTTCTCTTGTGACCCTATAAACAGCAGTCCTAAGTGAACTCGTTGAGATTTCCTGGACTGCAGTGGGCTGTGACCAGCAATTTCCCTCTGTGTGGGATGTCACTCAGAGCCAGTAAACTCTTAAGTTTGTTATACTTGGAGGACTGCCGTTGAATGCCTATGATGGTGCCTGGGCTGATATCCCCATTCCCTGAGGTTCAACCCTTTGCCCATGGAGGAGATGCAAAGATAACTGATGTAAGTACTTCACTGAATTCAATGGGAATTTTTTGCACGTGTATACCTTGTACATACCCCTTTAGCCTGCGTGTATGTGCAAATGCAAATATGCTGTAGCAAATGTACTATGACTGTTGCTCTCAGATTCTTAGGCCTGTAAATGAGTTACTCTTGTGCTACAGCAAATTCTATATGAATCTTGCTAAATTGTTTAAATTGAGCTACTGATTAAGTGCTGTTAAAAACTTTAGGCCTAAACTGTTGGTCAAGTGTAGGGCTAAGTCTGGGTCCACTGTAAACCTGATTCAATGGGAAGGTCTCTTATTCCTTTTTATCCTTAAACTTTTCTATCCTTTCCCTTTTCTATCCCTAGCCCTTGTGAAGATAATTTTTTGTTGATTTTACTTTTAGATTGATTGATTTTAGATTTTAGTCCAGTGTTTTTCTATGTGCTTTAACCACCTAGTAAGTAGTAAACTGAGCCTTGACAATGAACTTTGTCATGTTTTCACTTTAATATTAAACCTGCTTTTGCTGATACCTTTGCTGGTGACTCTTCGAATGACCTAAAACACTCACTTGTAACAACTGCACAAATCACAGGACTATATTTTTCTTCAGCCTCCTGTTTGCAGCACTATCTGCCCATCATTTTCTCTAACAAGTATCACACAATGCTTCACACGCAGTCATCCCTCCACTGCATAAACTTAGTCTATATCAAGAGAGAGGGGCCTGGGCACGAAAAGCGTATGAGCTGAAGTTAATTTTATGTAATTTATAATGTCACTTTATATTTGGTGTAAGTGGCAAGGTTTTGGTAACAAGGCAGAGGAAGTCTGCAGGGGTGTCCTCTGTGGGAGAAGATCAGGGGCTGCCTGATGCTGGACAAAGACAGCTGCAGAAAGCTGCACCACAGACACGCCTTGAGACACAGCTGGCAGCCAAGCTGATGGCACCTCTGTGGAAACTTATCTAAGAAAAGATATAAAACATTAAATGGAGAGAGGAGAAGAGAACAAAAAGAGTGAGGAACAAGAGAGGGAACACCAAGGTCAAAGGACAAAGATGTGCTCCATGGTGGAGAAGAAGAGTCACTGCTCTTCGTGAGGACCCACACCAGATGGATATTCTTGAAGGAACTGCAGTCTGTGGAGATCACGTCAGAGTCCATGCCCACTTTTAATAAATCAGAAAAACATGGCACAGGTTTCCTTCAGTTCCAAGTAACAGTTTATGGAGAAACTCATGCATTCTTAGAGTTGAGTGCTTCAGAGATTAACAATGACACTTTTAGACTTATTTCAGTCACTTAGCAGCTTTAGCTCATGTTACCAGTACAGTGGAAAGATTATGATGTTTGCTGTGATTCCAGGTTTTTTTGACAGCAGGTTCAAGGCTGCACTGTCTAATGATTGTATCATGAAAATATAAGTCTGGAAATAAAATTTCAGTGCTAGTTTCTAATGCTTTTTAAACTCAAATGCTTTCAAAACTGAAGTTTGTCAGCCACAAGCTTCTGTTGCTGCTGTTCACAAAATTAGATATTTTGAGAAGCAAGTTTCCAAATAAAACAACTTTGAAGGTGAGGCTTAGTTAACCTTTAGTTCACATAAAGAAAATTGTTTTCTATGCATCCTAAATATTCAGTTGTTTCTGTTATTAAAGTGGTCTTATGCTAAATGTAGTGTTGAGAACCCTGCAAAAAAAAAAAAAAAAAAAAAAAAGAAAAAAAAAAAAAAGANGGAGGGAGCTAGGATGGTGCTGAGTCCTCGCTGGGGGTTCCTGAAAAACACTGGAAAATTAAAGGAACCAGGGAGATCACACCCCTTTCCCAGGGAAGAGATACCACAACTGATAGAAGTATGTGGTCTTCAGCCCTTGCCGCTGCTGCTGGAAGCTGCTACTGCCGCTGAAAAAACACTGCGCAGAGAGGAGCAGGGATGTTATTCCAATGGCTGACGAGCCTGAAAAAGAAGATGTCCCCCGACATCACGCTTTTTTATGGGGATCTAATCTCGCGCGATCTCGGAGTCCCTCCCAGGCACAGTCCACCTCCGGATTGGGTAACTGGTGCCTGAGAACCACCCCCTGTGAGATCTCGCCACAAGGCAAAATGGCGGCGCTCTGTCACGTGACTGGGGCCCAAAGTGGGGGAATGGGGGCCACCCATGGGCACCACGAGGTGCTCTGGGGGCCCCGATACCAACACCGGGCTACCCTCAGCCTGTGCTAGCAGTAGCCACTCGCAGCGGGGCAGTTCCCATGCCACCAGCGCTCAGCAGCAACCCACCACTGGCAGGATCCAGGGTGGCTCTGGGCCCGCCATGCCGCAGCCATTCCAGCAGAGAGGCTGTGCCCACAGCAGCCGCCGGCCTGGCACCGCTGGCTGCAAGCCGGGCTGGCCTTCGCGCTGTCACTGGCACTCCTGGGCGGCACCGCACCGGGCGCCCCGTGGCCACCGCACCTGCCAGGCATGGGAGGTGGCGTCTGCTCTTGCCAGTCCACGGTGGGGGCATTCCCCCCTCCAGTGCCGGCACAGATTGGCGGGGAGGTGGCGGGTGTCCCCACCGCTGCTGCCGGAATGGGATGGGGCAACCTCCACCCTGGCGGGACCACGGGAGGCAGCAAGCACCCCCATTGCCACTGCCCGCAGCAGCCATGGGGCAACTCTGTGGCATGGAACGGCACCCCCAGCCCAGCGCTGGTGGGGCCACAGTTGCAGCAGGTGCCAGCCTAGAACTGGCTGCTGCGAGACAGGACGGCCCTACCCCACGCGGCAAACCGGGGACAGACCGCGGCCACAGCACCGTGCCGCCTTCCGTGGCACTGGGGCTGCGCCCGCAGGGCAGACTGACGGGGGAAGAGAGGCGGCAGTCGCTCTCTGCCAGCCCACCTCCCCTTCCACCTTCCCAGAAAACCCCTAGAAACCCTCAAAAAACCCCAAAGCCCCCTCTCCATCCCCCAGGAGAGGGGAAAAATACAGGGAAAAAGGGAAAACGGTTTTGACTTTAGGAACTTGGTTCTCACCCCATAACAGATGTCTAAAGAAAACATTAGACCAACACTTGTTGAAGACGGTCATCTGGCTAATGGGAATGAAGATAAAGATGAATTAGAGGCATTCAATGATTTTTTTGCCTCTATCTTTCATAACACGATAGACTTGGACTTCCTGGTCCCCTGCATTGGAGGATTACAAATATGGGAAAATTACTTTCAATTTGTGGACACTGAAATTGCAAGGGACCAACTGTATCAGCTGGAAGGACACATCATGGGGTCTGATGAGATTTATCCCACTGAGGGAGCTATCAGATGTTATGGTAGGACCTCTCTCATTCAGCTGTCAACGGTCTTGGGAATCTGGGGAGGTGTCTGCTGGCTGGAAGCTAACCAGTGTTGTTCTAGTTGAAAAGAAGGGCATGAGGGAAGATGAAAGAACAACAGATCTGTTAGTCTCACCTCAGTTCCTGGAAAATCTTGTATGTCAACAGAACAGTTCTTTATCCTGTTTTAGTACTCTAAGGGTTTACATGTAACTTTGTATTTAAATTACATGTAACACCAGCACTAATTGCTCCAATTTCTCCCATTTACTGCCTTACTGCTCAGTCCCATATGTCTTTGTAGTTGTATCAATTTCTGTCCTGCTGTCTTCACATGATCACATCTCTAACTCTTTCTAGCCAACATTTGCCATTTTTTTTTGGTGCAGATAATCTAAATTGCTGATAATCTCATACACCACCGGTAACAGTTGGACTGATTGGCTCCTTTAGCCTCTGTCTACACCAAATACTAAGTTGGCTATTCCAGGAAATCTTTTTCCTTTCCTAACCCGGATTCTTCTTTTATTCATTATTATGCAATATGTTTTTTTTAAAAAAAATGTAGAGGCCGGATGTAAGTACATGAATACATATAATACAAACATCAATCTGAGAGAAGGATTGTTCCAAGTTAAGAGGCAAATGCATCTCTCTTTACAGAGCAGAAGTTCAAATTAATTTTTGATCAATTTCTCACACTTTTCATATTAAGTTAATAGTATATTTTGCCATACTAGAAATAAACTCAAAGGAAGGACGTAGTCTAAAAAAGACACCTGTAGTGAAATTGCTAAGTATATACCCAATTTATCTTTGACTTCTCTGAATTTTAACCTTGGGTGTATTTGGCCTTTTTGGGTGCAACTGAGGTATGGTATAAACAAAAGAACAGTCATGATGGAGTTTTACATATTGACCACAGTGTGATTCTGGATGGGGACTTTTCCAGAGAATATTCATAGTTTGAAATTACATGAAGGATAAGCCCCTGCAGATGGCAGCAGAGCTTTAAATTTCAGCACTACAAGCACAGTGCTTGATATAGTTGGAGGGCTCCTAATGAAGATACCGGATTCCGTAGACTATTACAGTAGCATGTTTTGCTTAATAGTCAGCATGTTACTGATGCCTTGCTTTTTCTTTTTTTTTTTTTTT
>VYZS01101967.1:14674-29881 GCA_013400695.1 Neodrepanis coruscans | reverse complement strand
CCCATCTCCACCAGCGGGGGGGAGTGTGGGTGGGGGCAGTGGGGGTTGCTCCTGCTGCCCACAGGATGGAACGGGGGCACCCACCCTGTGCTGCAGGGCTTTGACCCCCTTCCCCGCCGCCATGCACACACATATTCCAGCAGGATTTGCAGAACCAGAGCCGCGCTGCGCCCCAAGGTCTGGAGCTTGCCTGCTTGCTTTTATAAAATACAATAACAAAGATTTATAACACCCGGATCCCTCCCCCCTCCCCAAAAACCCCTAACACCCCCCAAACCCACTCCACCCACCCCAGAAGAAGGAAAAAACAAAAAGCAGAAAGGGAAACATGTTTTAACTGTTGAGAATGCTTGTTTCACTCCACAACACAAGCCATGCTGCCACTGAGCAGCATTCCTCCCCTTTAGTTACTAGTTTGCAGGGTTTCTCATTTATTAAGCATCTGAGATGCTAATTGTTCAGGTATGTTTTGAAATTTTAGTTAACTCCTCTTTTACAGCACTGCAGGAATGAGTTCTTTGCTGAAATCTAGCACGTCTTTGTATCCTATTGCAGTTCCGTGTCATCTTTCTTGTTTAACAAAATCTTCCTCATCGAGAAGATTCCAAGAAATGAGAACACTAGAGAGACTGTGTTTCTCTTAAGAACTGTTAGCTAAAGTTTCCTAGACATCCTAGAAGTTTGATTGTAAGATTCAGTTTACCACACAGACATTCTAGAATAACTCTTATGGGGAACCTGGGTTTATGATAGCTCTTGGCTGATACTGAAACTAATCCCAGTTTTAATAACATAATCACTAATCCCCATTTTAATAATTTTAAGTTCAGGCAAGGCGGTATAGTAGTTCAGCCAGAAACACCAGAGAAAAAAGTGTTGGAATAAACAGAGTGCTGACAATTGTTATGTTTTACATAGGGCATCACTTATCCCCATTTTCAACTACTTATTTTAAATTTTAGTTATTGTCTGCAGCACTGCTTACAGTCATGCTTTCTTCTTTGAGGTTAACTGCTGCTA
This sequence comes from Neodrepanis coruscans, assembly GCA_013400695.1. Classification (NCBI taxonomy): domain Eukaryota; kingdom Metazoa; phylum Chordata; class Aves; order Passeriformes; family Philepittidae; genus Neodrepanis; species Neodrepanis coruscans. The sequence continues at coordinate 28,861 of VYZS01101967.1, read as the reverse complement.
GCAACAATGGAAAATTTTGGTTGGAAAAAAATATCATTAAAGAGAGAAAAAAGAAAAACTCTTTAAAGGAATTACCATAATACTTCTATGGAAATGCTATAATTTGGCAGTCAGGTTTCTACAGAGTATCAAGTATACAAATTCACAGTTCCTATGTAACTTAAACTTCTGTTTAAAAAGAAGGAGAACAATTGTCTGAGTATATTCTGTCTATGAGCTATTTTCAATATAAATACTTGATCCGATTAATTCACCCCAGTCTACCCTCTGGTCACTCTGACCTGTGGTAAAATTTCTTCCTCAGCCTCAGTTTGAGGAGGAGTCAAACCTCAAGTTTGTGAACTAGATATCAAACATCAGAGAAACCACTACTAGTAGACGCATCAGTTTGTAACTGTCAGTGCTCTGGGAAAGGTGAAAAAAGACACTGCTTTGAGGAGCTGAATTTTTTAGCCAGCCAGAAATTGTCATTGTGGGGCTATCCATCCAGGACCACAAGAATGGTCAAGGGCATCCTTGTTTGAGAAAGGAAGCTGGGATTGGCTTAACCTTGAGAAGAGAAGGCTCTAGGAATAGCTTATCAAAATGTATAAATATATGATAGGATGGTGTTAAAAGGATGGACCCAGACTCTTATCAGTGCATAGTGATAAGAAATGATGAGCACAAACTGTAAGATAGCAGAAGAAAACACTTTTTTTAATGTAGTTGAACACTGGAACATGTTTCCTGGAGAGGCTGTGAAGACTCCATCCTTGGAAATATTCAAAACTCAGCTGGATGCAGTCTTGGGCAACCTGCTGTAGCTCACCCAGCTTGAGCAGAATGGTTGGATAAGACAAGCACGAAAGGCTTTCATTATCAGTTATTCTGTAAAAAATAAACAGTGAGTCCTTTATTTCCATTTTCCTGTCAGATCCCGCTTTTTACAGTGGGGATATTTCTTGGTCCCTAGAGTCCTTCCTAACAGTTTGTATTCTGAGTCTAGAACTTGCTGTGCCTTCCCTCTGTTATATATACTCCCATGTTCCTTAACCACTGAATTTATCCACAGACTGTTGTATAGAATTTGGCAGAAGTGTCACACATTTGTTACTGGCATTACAAAGGAGCTTTCTATTTTTCTTGAGTGCTGTGTCTCCAAATGTCACAGCCTTCAGCAGACCATTAGCAGAGATCTCAGCCTTCAGAAGTGTACGGTTAATGCAAGAGAACAGCTGCACTGGGTATTTCTGTCAGTTTTGCCCCCTTTCTAGCCTGATGGCTTTCTGCCAGGGTATTTTCAGTCTGCATTTTGAGGGCATGCACCTTCTGGTCCAAAGATGAAATTCTATGATTTCCTTGAAACCTTGTTGCTGCACCTTCCCATCTCCCTGAACTCTTCATCAAATGTAGACTCAAGGGACAATAATTTGTCACCGAGCACCTTAAGCTGTCTGTGCTGTTTATGCCACTTGCCAATGGAGCAAGTTATGATATAGCAGTGTTAAAAGATTCTGTCACTGTCAAGAGGTTAGCACTGAGAATCCCATAATTTTTTTCATTCAGAGATGAAGTTGCAGTCCAGATGAACTTCTCTTTGTCTTTTAAAGCCTAACATTTTTATGGTCCTCATGCTGGGCAGCCGTTCTCCTTGCTCAACATTTCCCATAGGATTGTAGTGGCTAATAGTCTGCTGTCATGATGTATACTGTGGAGAATGAATACTTGTCAAAATTACAGTGCAGCAACTCCATTCAGATCAGAATTAAAATTAACAAGTATTTATTTTCAAAACCTCATAATTTCAGTTAGGTTTTGAATAGTTTGCTTAAGTTAAACTTGAGAGAATAGGAATAAAACAGGGTCATATTTGGTATTAATAAGGGTGGGAGCATAGTAAAAACTAAGAATAGTATGGAAAGTTATTTTTCTTCAGAGGTCCATGAAACAAACTCAGGAATTTGCTAGAAGAATTTTTCCTGTGGAAACATTTTCAAATTGCATTTTTATACAGCTGGCAATCCATTAAAAGTCCTAAGGAATGTGAGAAACTGACTGCGCTACTTTGTGTAAACAAAGAACTTCATGATGAAGTTAACTTTCCTCAGCGTTTCTCTGCTAGGTAGCAGTAGGACAAATTTGTCAAGAGAAATTAGTCCCTGCTTAAAAAATAATGTGTAACCTGATATAGTGTCAGCTGGAAAGTGTGTACTCATGCTAAGTTTACTAAATGTTTTAATGGGTCTTGTGCCAATAATAAGCTTATAAAATATATGACTTGTACCTTGTAATGTAATGTGTTACCCAAGTACATTGATTTCCTTTCAGTTTCAAGGTGTCAAGAATTTTTAATGTAATGGGCTTCTTTGCAGGCTGTGCAAGTTTTCTGAAAGAGGAAAAGGTTGTGATTGCACCAAGTGTGAATTATTCAGTGTAAACACATCTTTGTGTGAGAAAAACCAAAGTACTCTGCTACTCAGTGTTTTATTCTTTCTATGTTTTAAGCCTCTTCAAAGGATAACACTTATCTGCTTCGTTATTCCCCTTTAATGATGCTAAGGTTGTTTTGGAAGACAGAAGCAATAAGGACTCTAATTGCTTGCTCAGACATCTATCTCACATTTCCATCCCACTCAAGGCTGTTAGGAGAGAAATCTTTTCAGCAACTTGTATGAATATTCTACCATTTTAAAATGCTCAGCACATAGCCCAGTAGCTGGACAATCTGTTTTAATGAGAGAGTCTTATGTTTGGAAGTAATTCATCCACATGCAGGTTTTTCCATGACATTTTTTATTTCCCTCTCCCCGCAAGATGGTTATCGATTTAATTATTGGGTTTTGTCATGGTTCTACAGACAAATGGTGGGATGAAGAAACAGCTGAGGGAGGAACAATTGAGGGAGTGCACTATAAAAGAATCGCAGAATATGCTGAGTTGAAAGGAACTCACAAGGATCATCAAGTCTACTCTGTCCCTGCACAGGTCTGTCCCCAATGTCACACCATGGTCCTGAGATATCAAATATCCAAATGCTTCTTGAACTCTGTCAGGCTTGGTGCTGTGACCACTTCCCTGGGGAGCCTGTTCCAGTATCCAACCACCCTGTAAGTGAAGAACCTTTTTCTAATATTCAAGCTGAACCTCCCCTGACACAACTTAAGGCCACTCCCTCAGTTCTTATCACCACAGAGAAGAGATCAGTGTCTGCCCCGCCTTTTCCCCTCACAAGGAAGTTGTAAGTGATTTGGACAGTAGGGGGCGCTACTGAGTGATAAGAGACTTAATGGGAAGACAACAGCAACAAAAAACAGTTTATTAACTATGGGCTATAGAATCTGGAAACCACTATACCTATGAATCAGTAATACAAACAACAACTCGACAATAATAATTGTGAAAAGAAAATGACAAACTATGCTGCTCAGGGCCAGCTGCCAGGCTGTGGAGCATGGGGAAGGAAGGAAGGAAGGAAGGAAGGCTGGCCCGTGGATGGCACTGGTCCCACTCCAGAGCTGTTGGTAAAAACGACAGTGAAAAGGATTAGTGATTAGTGTCATCAATATATTGCCATATATACTGCCAATTGCCTTCAAATTGAAAAAACCCTCTTTTTATTGACCCCCATATTTCTGGCAGCTTCAACTCCGGATGAAGTTTGGCTGCATGAATTTTCTCCCCACATCGGCAAGCACCTTGCTGCCACTATTGTTGTGCTTTGCTCAGCAGCCAGTTCAGAGTTACTAGTGAAACACTGTTCAGTGTTGTTTCAGATCTCATAATTCTATGGGCTGAGATGAAGGAGAACGAAAGGGATAGGGAGAAAACAGACCACAGAAGGGGTGTTAGTATCTTTTTTGTTGCTGAGTTATAAACGTTTGGAAATAATATTTCTGTGACAGCACAAGAACTGAAGTTGTTCATTAACATTTGTTCCTCCACAACTGCTGAGCTACCTGGCAGTATAAATTTGACCTGGTTTGGCCAAGAAACACAATAGTTGTGTTGTATTGTGCCAGCTCTATACTTTATGGTGACTGTATCTTGTAAGAGAGCTACAAGACCTGTTCTGGCGTCCACTTCCTGGACTAAAGTCCTCCCTATGAATACTATGACCAAATCTAACCCCACAGAATGAGATGTAACCTAGCTGCAGTGAAACAAAGTGGGAGTCATAAGCTGAGGTAGCTGTAGCCTGCTCTTGTGTGCAGCTCCCTTTCCTCTTGCTATAGTAACCTACTCTCCCTTCAGATTTGTGACAAAATTGCTTATGTATTTGCACCCTAACCTAGTTCAGTTTGAGGCATCCAGTGTTGGACGTGTTTGTTAGCCTGCACCATTATAACAGAAGTAGGTCAGAAAAGCAGTAATATGGCAGCTCTCACAGGATGGCAATCTAAACAAGAATATATGCAGAACACTGTAGTATTTATTTTTTTTCTTTGAGACCTAATTGGATGTCATATAGGAAAGGAAGTGTTGCAAAAAAGTAAGAAAAAACAGAACCTGGAGAAATCACTGTATTAAATCACAGTGCCTGAGTAAGTTGTGTTGCACTGTGGCAGAGGGAGACTTATTTAATAAGACTAATTTCTATCTACTTTTATTTCTAAAACTGATTGATTCTTTGCAGCTTAGCTGGAGGTCTTAAGGTAAAAGTAGAAATACAAGCCACTGTTACAGAAAGTTACTGATGACAGAAATAGATTGTGACATACTAAGTTATAGACACAAAAGAATTCTACAGTTTTCTACTTATCTAGTTGATAAGTAGAGTCCTCTTGAGCTAAGAATTTAATATACCAAATAGGAGACACTAATTCTTTGTGTCAAGGACGCAGGACAAACTAGTAGAATGAGAAGTTCTGTTTTGGAAAGCAGTGAATGACATGATTCGGAATTATCCAGTGTAACCCAAATGAGGCAAAAATCCATTTTGTAACATATCTTCTTAGGGGATTTTATGTGCAGAGCCACAGAAAATCCATGCTTGTGTGAAGAATTCTGAATGAGACAGCTATATGTGTTTTATTTGCTCTGATACACACTGTGGTGGTTTGGGGACCAAAGAGGAAGACAGAAAGAAAAATAACTCCTTTCCTCTTCTCAGACTGGTGAGGGGTGGGGGCAGCCCAGCAGCATACCGGGCTGGGCTGAGGAGGGGATACCTCTTTTCTTCCATTTGCCATCATCCCCCTGAGGTTGAGAGATACCCGGGAAAAAAAGGCAGAGACTCCCCAAACCACACAGAGAACTCTGGGAAGGTGGATAAGAGAGAACCACTGGACCAGCCTTCTGCCTCTTTTGGGTGCTTGGCAAGGGACGGAGTGCTCCTCCTCAGCACTGCTTGCCGGGACTCAGCATGACTCCCACCACTCCCGCCTCCCCCTGCAACTCCCAAGGTCGCCGGGCACTGTTTCCAGCTGAGAAGACCCCTAAGAACCCCTCCCAGACGATGCAGTCCCCCCGGCACACGGCAGGTCCTCCGCTGAAGCTCTGGTTCGTGTGCCGCCACCTCTAAACTTTCCTCGTGTTCCTGGGGGTCTCCCGTCCCTCTCAGTCCCTGGACTGATGCCACCGGCCCACCCCCACTGTGGGGGCTTTTGTCCCCGGCTGCAGAACCCACCATTCTTTTTTCTGCTCGTGGTTCCCCCCACTCTGGACCCCGTCCCCACCAACGCACAGCACCCGCTGCCAGCTGGAAGGGAGTAACTACCTCCTGTGCTCCCGAGGGACTCCCGGAGGAGTCATTGCAGCTCCTGGACCACAGCAGATTGAAACTGCTAGAGGCATAAGGGACAACTGTGTGTTCCAAGGACATTGATTATTGTTTTCTTTCTTTGGTTCACCACTTCAATAACAGATTCGTATCAGTACATTCATATCCACATCCTTACACCCACCCATACTCACATCCATACTCCCATATGCTCAAAGAATTGCTGCCTTTTCTATATGTCTCTCATCTGTTGATAATACGTAATATTGTCCTAAACCAGGACACACACACATAAGATAGACAAATTATTCACAATCATCTCAGAAACAAAACTGAATGTGCTGATTGAATTCTTGTTTACACAATGACACAGTGTACGCTTCTGCTTTCAGTCAAGAAGAGATGTACCTTCACTGCAGTCTGGCTTCTAACACAAGTTACTCAGGTGAGGTATGCAGCAGCTTTTTTTTTTTACTTATTTTAGCAATATATTAGATATACCAATCACATTACACCAGTAAAGAAAACTCACTAAGGAAAATAATTTTTAATTTAGCCTTATTTACTTAGTTTTCCCAGAAATTTCATGTTTTCTCCTTCATAAAGAACATGTGCTTTTTTTTACAATTGAAGAAAACTTGTGTCTCAAAAAGGGAAAAAAAATTTAGTAAACTTCTCATAAAGTAAAATTGAAACAGTTGCTGTTTAACTTCATGCAGTAAAGATACATAAATGGAGAAAGGCTGTTGAATTCAAATTCAATAGCATCAGACAAAAGTCTGTTGAGTAGTGGATTGTATTCAGTGTTTTAAAAATTAATTATTAGGACTGAAAATTTTATGTCAGTTTTCATGCTACGTATCAGAAAAATAACAAAAACTCTTCCTGAAATTTTGTTTTGTATATTCATTTCAATGAATGTCATGCTTTCTACTCTTGAATTAGCCAACCATTCTTAGAAAAATGAAAAACACTTGCAATATCAGTGGAGGAATAAAAAATAGCATGCAAACTACTTAGTAAAGTTTGAAAGGGTAGGTTTTAGTGAATAGGTTTAAGGAAAGGAATTTTTTTTCCTTTGGTATTCAGACAAGCAGATACCAACCTAACATGAAAACAACTGAACAGATCAGAAAAACTAAAAAAAAAAAAAGAGAGACTTTTAACTCTAGGTTTGTACCTTGAACCTCTGTCAAGGGAATGATAAGATAAATCTTTACATGTAACTTTTCTGGTTTCTTGATGGTTTAAAACAAAAATACTTTTTGTAATGTAAGAGTGATTACATTGTTAATTTTATAATAGTAATTATTGACATGCATTTTGTTTTCTGTGTATTGACAAAGAAAGCAGAATATACGTGGCTTCAAGACACCATTAAATGTTCCTTGGTCCCAGACACCATTAATAATCCTCATCTTCTCCCGACAGAGATGTAAGACACATTCTTCCTCCAGTTCATTTTAGATTGAAAATATGACCAAGTATGTCACTGTGTTCTATCCTATGCAACTTCTCTTCTTTCCCTGCTCTTGAGAATCACTGAGCCTTAAATGCCCATTTTTTAGTCTTCATACAATATTAAATTCATCCATTTACAATCACATATTAGCATGAAACAGGCATCTTTTTATCAAAGAGACCAAGCATCAAAATGATAAAAAGCTCATGTTTCTTTCTACCACAGACATAACGAGCGTTCATTTTGGTGTGAGACTCAGCTTGTTGATGGAACATCAGGAGCAGCCAAGCCAAAAGGCCAAGGTGACAGCAAGGGAGGCAGACCATATGCCCACTGTAACAAAGGGAGAAGGGCAGATCAAGTCAGCTGCTCAGCTAAGAGCCCAGTGATCCTCAGACTGTAGTGCCAGGGTAGGAAGCAGCAGCACAAGGCACAGTATGCCCACAACATTGTTCAGATGTGGGTCAAAATCAAGGCCAGGGTTCAAATTCAACTCCTAAGCCGAGTGGAGTTTGTGCGTCTGAGATGTGCTCAGTCAGAGGCCATTACAGGCTTTGGTGTAGTCAGGGCCCAGGGAGAGCCATGCATCAGTCATATCTTCATAATGGAGGCCTGAAAGTGGCATGTTTCAGCCTAATTCCTAATCCAAAAAAATCAAGGAACCAGGAGCCTGGAGTCTCTCATGATTCATGTATTTTCAACCACTTAGCCATGACCACTGTTTTTGAGATATCTCTATAAAATCATTACTTTCTGTTGGATTTTTTTGCTGCACTGAACTATAAGAATGAGGAAGCTAAGAAAATAATGAAATATTTGAAAGATGGAAATATTTAAACAATTTTTTTCTACTTTTAACTATGTTTTTCACATGCAGTTCTCTCTGGGTTACAGTTTGCCACAGAAACACAAAATAGATTGAACAAAAAAGCAGATCTCTCTAGGCATGCATTTTAGTTCTGAGAAAAAGATGAGTTGCTAGCTGCCTATATTTTATCAAATTCTCTGGATTTTTCAAAAGCCATCTGTGTTTGTGAAAAAAAAAAAAAAGCACGTTGGTGTATATATGGCAACTATTTGTTGATGATTTGGTGTGAAATGAAAAAATCAGACTTACTTATGACCTGTTTCATCTGTTTAGTCTTAACTTACTTATGGGTTAAAGAAAATTGATTCTTAGAAAAGAAATGAGAATGTTGTACATTGTACTATTTTGATTTTTCTTGTTAAGACTTTAAAAACCAAAGCCTCTTCTTAGCTAAAATGTTGCAGCTCTTTGAAAACTTTGCTTGAAGCATGCTGTGTGTCCCTTGGTAATCACGATGGAATTTATTGCGCTTTGTAGCCCTACCTGTCTTTGTTCACTGCTTGGAATCATGGTGTGAACACCAGCTGTCTTTGAGGTAGTTGCTCTTTAGTAGTCTTAAATGGGATATGATGTGGCACAGTAATTAGTTTTAACAATTTGAATCCATTTTAAAACTGATTAATTCACTGTTGTCAAGATTTTAAGGGAAGAGTTTGGATTTATCCACTTCTACTGATGCTGTTTACACTACTGAGCTCATATCCTATCATATTCTGCCGGTCTCGCTAATCCTTCCATTTGAGTTGTAAGCTGACTGGGGAACATGGAAATCTATTGGGTGCTAGATTTTATAGATTCTATTACATGATACAACTTTAGTCTTTGGAACTATGATTACTGAATTACCAAGTATCTGAAAAAGAGTGTTGTATCATGCTATTTCAGCAATTCTCCCCCACCCAATTACACTCTTATCCCACGTAATTTGAAACCATTCAGAAAATCTTCTAAGAATTCATAGAAATATAACAATTTTAAAGGTTTATTTTGCCAAGTAAGATGTTTTCATATATTTTCTCTCTTGCTGTGTCTTTGTGAGGTGTTGTATCTATTATGCTAGCTGGGGATCTAGCACTAATTTTGAGATAATAATGAAATATTATAATGGGCCTTAAAAGACTTCATGTAGAGATTACTATGAAATCACCGTCACTGGTTTATCAGAAAATATTTGCAATGAAGATGTATGGAGATTTAAGACTAAGACTGCATCACTGGGAAAAAACTCTGTCCAGTTAACTATCCTAATGTCTGAAACTGTCTTTGCTGACATGCTGCTTGCAAAGGAGGTATACATTGTCAGATTAATCATTAAAACTGTCGAGTTTTAATGTTGCCGTTGACTGGCGGGGAAGGCATGCTTCAGTTTCTTGAATGCAACAAGAAATGTCTTATGTTTCTAAGTCACTGACCTTATTTCAGGTATTGTCTGTTGAAGAGGACCTGGCATTTGACAGCTTGCTTTCATTTGAGCATAGGATGACTTGAATTTTAGCAAAGCAAAGGCTTCTTTCTAAGTGACCATTCAGAGTGCTGGCTGAGAAACCTGAAATGCCTTTGTGCAAGCAATGAAAGAATCGTACAGAGCAGCTGCAGCTCTCTGGACAAAGGCTCTGCCTTTGAAGGGATTTATACACAGGGAGCAGAATCTGAAGTGCTGTTCTTCAGACTTAGTAGGCAGGTGAGCATTCCTGACAAGAATTTTCCTAAAGAACTAAGGATGATACAAGGAAGGATGTAGGGCAAACTGCACAGAGTAAGTCCTTGTTTGTTTTTAGATGTTTGTAGAACAATAGATCAAAGAAACCAGAGTTAACAGCAGAATGTTCCTATTTTAGTCGTTCATGCCTGGCTCCAAAATTTAAGATATGAATTACAAATATCAAATATTTGGGTTATAGTATCTATGTGGTGCACTTGAAGTGTTTCAGTGGGCCACATAACATACTAAATGTGTCTGTTCACTAAAGGAGAAATTATTAACTCTGGCCATTGAAAGGGTGAGATTTTGGGTATAAATATTTGTAAAGTGGCTCATTGTTCTCTTTCTGAGGCTGCAAACTGGCTCCAGTAGTGATTGAAAAATGTGAATCCCTTGTTCCTTCTTTTTATGAATGGATTTCATCTCTGTCTATATTTATATACATCTATCTTTCTGACCGTTCAGTACTAAATTTTAAAAAGTAATATTAAACTAACAGTTTCAAAGTCAAGTCCACAAATATTAGGAAACTTGTTAGTTCATGTTCTTTATGGAAGCTTGATTTATCATAAGGGTATAAATTATGATACAGATGGCATAATATATACTGTCAAACATAGGTTTTAGTGACATGCTCATGGGGTTTTTTTTGGGGGGGGGGGGGGAGAGGGGGTTGGGGGTTCTTTTGTTTGTGTGGTTTTTGTTTGTTTGTTTGTTTGTTTTTTCTCCCACAGATCCTTTGTATCATTTAATCAATGGAAAATAAGGAAAATAAAAAAGCAGAAAAAAGAGATAATGGGTCTGAGGCCTGATGGTAGAAGGAGGAACACAGAAAAGAATATGCAGATTGAAAAGAAGTGGCAGATTGAAAAGAAGTGGAAAAACACAGCTGATCCTGAAGGTAACTTGTTTTTCTACTGGATAATACTGAATAAAAATAAACTAAAAACTACTGGAAAGTTTTATTTGTATAAAAAAATTAGCTTAATTTTTACTTCTCCTTGATTCTGAGTTAACTAGACAAACACAGAAAGTTGCTGCTGATAACTGCAAATTCTCTAATTAATATCAGATAGAACAATCATTACACTCTGGTTAAATCCCTATGCTGAGAAAGTGAGAAATTCAGAAGATATTATTAGCAAGAAGCAGTTAAGCATGTACCTCTGATGAGCTTTTGTAACCCACCCCTAGAGCTATGAAGGTCTATAACCACATCTACGAGGTGACAGAAGAGAATTCCTCTGCCCACTGTTACTCTTAATTTAAATGAGTTTACAAATACAATTATTAACTGCCTCAATTTTACTTCACCATAATAGATTACATGATGTGCTTTGTTTGCAAAACTGTAGTGCCTATTGATGTCAAAAGTAGTGGTATTAAAGCACCAAAACCCACCTTCTGCTTTGCTGTGGCAAGGGGACTACACAGTGTAACATGCTTATTATGAAAATAATACAGACCTTCCAACAGATTAAGCCAAGAAACTGTCCTTTGAAAAAAGGAATAGTACAAAAGCACCGAGTGCTAGATGCTCAGGAGAAGCAGAGCTTCTATGATTTATTCTAATTAATCAGTGCTCACAGCAAAATTAAACCTAAACATTTCATTCTGTAAAACTGAATTAGAGAGTCTCAAGATATAATAATCACAGTAGTACTGCATACCTAATTGCTTATTGCATTCAAATTTTGCAATGGACAAGCATTTTGTACATTAATTGAATGTCTGGCTGCCTTGAAAAACTGGTGAGATTTTTATTATTATATTTTTATTGTCACTCAGTGATGGTGAAACATTCTTTTTTCAAAACAGTTTTAGTGGCCCATCAAATATGAAAAACTATTATTAAACTATTTTTCCCAAGTTAAGGGCATGACAAAAACAATCAGTTTTTTCTCTCTTTATATTATATTTGCTTTGACTATATTGAAATAGCCAGATATCACAAAAAGTCTACTTGCTATTGTAGCAAGTAACAGTCTTGAACTGAGATTTGAAGGGATTTGACGTGGTTCCTGCTTGAGGAAATTGTTATGTATTGATATGTGATGTCTTCTAGTGATAGATTTTGGTGAATAAATTATCTGCTCTTTCAAAATACTTCAATGTTTGAATATCTTGGAGATCACTTTGGTAGAACTGTAGTACACTTTGTTCTTTTTTATCTTAGACAGATCTCTACTTTAAAAAAGACCCTATGTCAGTCCTTTTACTTCAAAAGCATATTCATCATTGCAATTTCATTTGAAAATATGCTGTTGGTAATGCTGCTGTTCTTGAAGCTTTGTTGCATTTGATCTTGGCAGTTATGACTGCACAGTAACCCAGAGATGATTAGCTTCATCCAGTAAACATCAGTGGCACACTGCTCACACAGACTGTGTGTAGCCTCTGAACACCATGGAAATAATTATTTTTACTGATTATTATTGCACCCTGGAAAAATTATTGTTAATGGAAATTCCAGACAAAATGCTAAAGAATATTGTGAAATAAATAATAGGCTATATTTTTTTTGTCAAAGAGTCAGAAAACATGCAGTAAAGAAAATTATCAAGACAGAGTCTGTTATCAGCACTTTCCATGAGGAGTTCAAGGAACCAGGTAGAATGTTGTAGCGGTTAATGAATACATTTATCTTCAAAAAGTCTTACCTCTTAGTGATCTGAATATTATCTTCTTTATGATACTAACAATAAATAACACTGATAGTGATACAGTTTAAAAGTTTAGAACTTGAGTGTCTAAACTTTACGAAGGAAATGGAATGGACTGCACTGAATAGACATCTTGAAGATTCCTGAAAGTCTAGTTTGCTTAAACTAGAAACCAGTGCAGAAACCAGTCATTTCGTGACTTTTTAAAAAACATAGACATATTTTAAAAATTAGTCTTTGGGATATAGTTCTTAAAGATTCCATATTGGTTTTCATTATGTTTCAATGAAATATTGCTCTACTTTGTAGAAAATATATGATCCACAATATATTGTTAAACTGCACCAATGATATCAGTCAGAAGTCACTAGTAACTTTAGATACATAGAAGAAAATACGTTGGAAATTACTCTGATTGTACAATAATTTCATATGAGGAAAATGATTTTTATTGAGAATGAGTGAATTTTCTCAGACTAAGTAGAACTGACCTGAATATTTCTGCTTACTCAGACCAGAACTAAAACTCTGAAACTTGTACAAACTCAGAGAAATTCTGGTAAAAATATTCTAAGTTTATTTCTGTGGTTATTTCTTTAACTCAAAAACATGAGAGAACTTAATCTACCAAAATGCCAGAGCAAAGCAAGATCTTACGGTGTTTCTCTATGGATTGTGAGCAGGGAAGATCAAGAATATCATGAATTTGCGTTCTGGAGACTGGTGCTGCCTTGTTCCCTAGAACATTGTAAGAATAGATTAAAGTGAAGGCTTTGACAATTTCCATAGGACAACATTTGACAAACCAGTAGATATCACTGCCAATTTTTTTTGTGATATTGTTGTTTTGGCTTTACTTGTATCAAATATTTGAAAAAAGGAAAAGGATGGAAATTAAAATACAAAAAGAATGGAGGAAAATAAGAAGTGAAATATGCAGAGAGGTGTTTCCTTTGGCTAGCCTTGTTAGAACTTGTTAATTAGTACCGTGTTAAAAAAATAGAATCTATAGAACATCAGCAGAATATGCGAGAAAATAAGAGGCATTGAACGTAAGGTGGAAACCACATGGTGTAATTTGAGCTTCAGATGGTCAGAGTATCGTTTCCTTCTGCACTGCATTGAGAAAAAGAAAGAGCTAAAATAAAGAGATCAGAGACTTGCAGCTATGTCACAATTGCTAAGTACCTCACTTTTTTTTTCCCCTAGTGACCTTTTCATGCAATAAAATGTTATTAATTTTTCTTCATAACAGAATTTTCCTTTCCCCTCCCTTCTCTAACTCTCTGCTACTCTCTTACATTCTTTTCAAACAGGTTTTCACAATGACTTTCACTGTTTGTTATATTGTACAGAAATCATGAGTTTCTGCCTAGCTGCTGGAGTCTAGCAAGACTGAAAGGAAATATTTTTTTCCTTTTCTCTTCACATACCTTACCTTTCCTTTTAGAATCCCTCTGACCTGGAAACTACTGAGAGACATGACGGTTAGTTCACTCAACAACTAAAATATGAAAATGTTAATGTGTCGGTATGTGTTAACTTTGCAGCCTGTTGTAGGTTGGAGAGGATAAAACCGTTCCTCCCCTGCTACTCTCTGATGGCACTGTCCGCAGCCCCGCGCTGTCGCGCCTGTGGAGACCGCGGCGGGAACGGAGCTGCCGCGCACGCTGGGGGCTGCGGGTGATGGCACCATGATGGCCAGCGGCAGCGGGCGAGCTGGCGGCGGCGGCGCTGGGAGAGGCTGGCGGTGGTCCGGGCTGAGCCAGCCAGCGCGGGTCCAGCGGACTG
>VYZS01101963.1:72499-89027 GCA_013400695.1 Neodrepanis coruscans | reverse complement strand
TAAAAAAAAAAAATATATATTTTTGCACAGAGGTTCTGCACCTGCACTGTGTGAAGCAGAATTTAGATTAGTCCATCTTCATAACAGTTTTGTGTTGGCATCACAAAATTTAAGAGATAGATGGGAAGACATCTGGACATGAGACGTATCGCTGGGAAAATGACTATGACTAATAAGACCGATAATAATAACGATTTAGTCTTGATGGTCCCACATGTGCAGAGACCTCAGGGCACCCTTAACAGCGTTTAATAAACTAAATGACTCACTTTACAGCAATGCAATATGTCTCTCCTCCCATGGAGAAGCCCAACAGGAGAGGAAGCCTGAACTTGAAGTCTGTCTAGATGAGCCAAAAAGAGATCAGAAAACAGGAGTCTGGGGCTGTTTTTGGGTGCCCCGTGGGTGCTAGAGAGAAGCTGAGCCCCAGCAGTGTTGCTACATGTGTGTGGGCTCTTTGAAAGCCCCCATCCCAGCCACACGGGGGCTTCTTGGCAAAGCCTGGGGAGGGGGCACCAGCAGCAGCATCGCCTGCCTGTGGGCAGCAGTGCCCCTGGTCACACCAGGTCCCTTCCCCTGGCCGGGCTGGGTGCACACACTGACATATTAGCAGTCAAATGACATTTAGAGGGCACAAGTCTCACTCTCTCCTGCAGGCCAAGTAAATATCATTAGTAATGATATTAAATCTCAAATTGTGCTCCTGCACTATGGCAACCACTAAGCAATTTGCCATTGCAGCTTGTTCCTAACAATTGCTTTCATAGACTTTATTTCTTAGAAAACTATTACCGACCATAATCCTCTACATGGCATGACATGAAAATAAATAATAATAATTAAAAAAAAAGAAAGAAAAAAGTCAATCCAGCTTTTGGAGTGAGGGTGTAATGCTGCCAAGGGGCTGTCATGGCAGGTTTTGGTTGTATTAGGAAGGTGGCTGTGCTGGGAGCTGAATGTGGACCTGGGCTGAACAAAGCTGTTCTGTCCTATTAGCCTGGGTGGCTTTGAAGCAGCACATGCTACAGGGCAGTCAGGTTGCTCTCCTCTACAGTACCTATCCCACAAATATATATATGTATATATATATACATATAAAGGTATCTATATCCATATGTATACACACACATATATGTGTATGCACACACACAGAGCCCCTCAGCTGCTGGCCGTTCCTGGCTGCAGCAGTGCTGGCTGGGCTGTAGCAGGCTGCTGCTGGCCCACCACACGTGCTGTGCTTCTGTGACAGAAGCAACATATAATTATACTACAAATTAACTTGCAAATGCTGGTAGTGATGTACTCCACAGGAAAAAAAAAATAAAATCATCGGTTTCATCTTCTCTTGTGTCTTGTAGCTGGTCCCTCCAGCACAGTCTGCATCTGTCAGGATCCGTGCCCTGGGAGCACTAATCTTTTTTATTAACCATTAAACAAGAAGATCCTTTTTATTTGAAAATGTAAAACATGCAGGAAGCACTATCTATAGCTGCTAATTCAGGTCACATTACACGGCTCTCCCTCACCTCTCTGCTTTTCCCTGTTCTGCTGAAAGCTCCTCGCCGTAAAACCGCTGCTGCCGTCGGAGGTGATGGACTGTTGCTTGCATTTTCATTAGGAAGCCGGATCTTATCCTGAGCAATTACACTTCTTTTCCGAGTGACCCG
Organism: Neodrepanis coruscans; assembly: GCA_013400695.1. Lineage (NCBI taxonomy): Eukaryota > Metazoa > Chordata > Aves > Passeriformes > Philepittidae > Neodrepanis > Neodrepanis coruscans. The sequence goes on along the minus strand of VYZS01101963.1, from coordinate 87,360 downwards.
ATGTAAACCAAGCCCGTTTTAAAGCTTCTCTTGTGGCAAGTTTATAAGATGTTACTACATTTTCTTAACATTTTGCACCTTCCAATCGTTTTTATTTCACATGGAGGTGGTGCGAGGTGAAAGCACCCGGGACCCCAACAAAGTGACGTGGAAGGATGGTAGTAGCTGGGGTCACCTCTGTGTCTGTGTGGCTTGGGCACTGTTGGGCTGACACTCTACTCCTGCCCCCACCGAGGAACAGCTACACTCCCAAAAAACGCAGGGAAAATCACATGGGAGAGGGACTGACATCAAGGCTCCTACCTGGGCATCTGTACTCCTAAGCTGAGCAAAATGGGCCTCTAGTTCACCGACAAAGGGTGGTGGATGCCACCTTGTTAGCATTATGGAGCAGATTCCTCAAATGCTTTTTTTTTTTATTCTGCAGCTTGGCTGCTGCTGTGTGAGACTGCGGAATATTTTACTGCCTTGTGGCTCTCACTCAATACAGAAAAAAAAAAAAAAAGGAAAAAAAGGAAAAGTTGACAAATATCCTGCCTTTCTTTTTTCATATGCGTCTTTGTTTTTAACAGCCCTCCTGCTGTGACAAAACTGTTAATTAACTGAAACTAAAATAGATTAAGCCCACCTAATATTACAAGCATTTGAAGGCAAAGCATTAGCCCAAGGACTGACAGGGTAGGAGCTGCTGTTCCTTCTGCCCCTCCTGCTCACAGGTGCGTTGGTGGCACTGTCACGGTCCAGCATCCCAGGTGCTGCGCGTGTGTGGCAAAATATGGGACTTTTGGCTCCCATGTCAAACTGAGCACAGTGTAAGAGGCTCCACTGGCCAGGTTGTGGCCCACCCAGACCACAACTATAGATAAAATATTATTATTGTTGTTGTTATTTTTATTATTAATAATAAATGGCACTAAAAACTTAATGTATAATAGCCTAGCATATCTCTATCTCCCTTTATGTCCAGCTGTGTTTCCTGATTATTCTGAAGTGAAAAGTGCCACCAGCAGCACTAGATGTGGGCATTCCTGCCCTCAGTTTGCCTTATGAAACCATGGTGGGCTGTAAGCACCTTTTAACCAAACCCCCCCAGACGTCTAGCCTGGCCACATATCCATGAATTAAAGAAGGGGCCAGCCTGGCCAAGGCACAGCACTGGCTTTGATGTGCAGTAATGAACTTTGCTTTTAATTCGGGGTTGTAACTTCCATCCCTACGCAAAACTGGGAGCTGCAGAAAAGCTGCATGCATAATCAGGGGTGAAAGCAAGGATGCGGCATGCGATGTGTCTGATGTTGGATGAGAGGGAAGATAGCCTTTAATCATTTTGTTTTCAAAGAAGCTTTAGAGAGCTCTTTGAAGATGAGGCTTTTTGAGGGCTGTCTCTGGAAAACAGGAGGCAGTGATACACGGCATCCACCCTCACCCACCCCCTCGGTTAACCTACTCACAGGACACACACACACAGACCCGTGGGCATCCCTGCCATCAGCATGGGTCCCTCACAGCTGGCACCCAGAGAACTTATGCACAGCCAAGCTGACCTAGCACTGCCTGCGGAAGTGACACTGGTGGCTACCACAGCAATGAGGAACTGTCCCAGTGTCTTTTCAGTGGAGGTGATCCCGACTCCTCAGCATGCAGGGACAGGCAAGCAGCTAAAATAGCATGTCCAGACTCCCTCCATTAATTATAATATTTTTGTAATGATAATGTTCTGTAAATTATGGAAGGGAATGATGACGAACATCTGATCAGACTTCATTTTAAGGAGAAGCATCATGACAGTGAGGCGTAAAGCTGTGCCTGTCCTGTAATGTAGCTTTTGGAGTGGGAGAAGGTGAGAAGTGTGTGTCATCCCCTCACTCCAGTCAGTGTGGTAGCTACAAGTGACTTCCTTATGGGCAGGGATCCAGCACAGCATCCAAAGGCATGAAGGGGTTGAACATCACTCGACCATCCCATGCTGGGAGGGTGGCAGAGCTCTGCTCACCAGCACTCAGTGTGTGCGGATAGTGTGCCTGGCTTTATTTGGAGGACCAAGGTCAGGGTGCTGTTAATTGCATCATGTACAAAATAAAGACATGGCTTCTTGCTCCAGAAATGTTACAGGCTGAGAAGAACAACCTTAGGGAATGGGTGTGCCAACAGTCCTACTTTGACCTTTTTTACCAAATGGTCTGGCCTGTGTAAAAACAACAGCCAGGCCAGCAAGTTCCTGCTGGCTTTTGGGATCCTTCTGGTGTCTGTTGCCTGTAAGCAATTGCACCAGGTATGGTATTGCTGGTCTCGTCAGTGGCTTTGTATATCTAGCATGGTTTGTAAAGTAGGTCTGTGCTGGTAGTTGAGGTTATTTATAGTTGCCATAGTGCCATGATAAAAAAAAAAAGTCTGTGAAACAGCCAAAATATATGAATTATTGCCCCCCCTGCCCCATAAAGACTGAACCCATATCTCCATGGGCATCACAAGGGACCTGGCTCCTGCTGCTGGTGTAAGTGTGCACTGAGAAGTGGACAAACGGCAACACATCAGCGCCTCTCCCTGCGACTCCCGGCAGGGAAGCTGGGCTCTGCCTCGGCACATGGCACAATCCCCACGCCCGTGGCTTCACCCAGACGGGTCCTTATGTGCCCAGCCCACTTTCCTGCATTTTGTAAAGTTAAACTGCAGAGAGATAGCCACATCTCAGGTTCTGGCCAACATATGGATCGAACTATGGATGCACTTTCCAGACCCCTCTGAAAACAGAAAAGCAATCCCAAATCCACATCTTCACATTTACTGCTGCATTTGGTACCATTTCTGCAAACATCTTTGTTAGAAATCTCCCTTCTTGTAAATACAACCCCAAGACAATGTTATTTTCAGTCTGTGTGCCCATGCCAGCATGTTGAAGGTTAAATTTGAAAGGCCCAAAGAGGTGGGACTTGCCCTCTGTGCATTTTAAACCAAAATCCCTTTCCCCTCTCTGCCCTCCAGTCTGCAGCAGGTACTTAAACACTGGCCCTGATGTGTTGGTGCAAGGCTTTGTGACAGACATTGCAGCTGGGGATGCAGCTAATGACACCTGGCAAACTGGCTGTTTGGGGATTAAATGTGCCTCTGCTCAGTAAAAGCAAGGCACATAACATTGGGAAGTTTAGAGACAGCATGTCGGACTTCTATTTTCACTTCTAAGTGAAGCCGTGCTATTTTTGGCCAGGCCAAACCTTGCCTTTTTTAATTAGGTTTATTGCTATAGCTACATGGTGGTGTGTATGTGTTAACATTTGATTTTTGTATCTAATGTAAGTGACCGAAATAAACAGTCCAGACCTGATAGTCCCAGTGGGGGGAATGACATTTGGAATAGACTCACAATGTGTGGTTTTGACGCTTGTCAGACTCCAACACTTCGCTCAGAAAGCACAAAGCATGGGAGGGTGCCTGCAGGGTAGAGCTACATTTGCCTCCTCCAAACTAATCCTTGACCTGATGCTGAAGTGCTCCTGAGGTGTAGCCGACGGAGGGATCTGAAGAGTGCTTTTATAATGCCACTTGGGTATGAATTACCAGAGCTTGCAAAGTCTCCCTAAATTGGGTCTTGTGCCACCAAACCTGTGCAGCGCAGTACTGCTGTGCCTGAGCTGCCCTCCATGTCAGACCACCTCTGCTGAGTGTGACACAAAATCAGCAAGGACTGGGACAGAGAGGAGCATTTTATAGTGAATTTAAGCATGGAAATGTCCCTGTGGTCCAGTGGGCCAGGATCATACCTGTTTGCTGCCTCTCTGCTCATCATCACACCATCAGTCTTCCAATCTGAAAAAAAGGTTTGAAGGTCAAAGAGCTGGGGCAAGGACTGAGGAGCAGGGGGTGGCTGTACAGTCCCCTCTCGCTCTGCCTTGGCCCAGCCCATGGCTTGGGGAGCAGGTGGTACCTGCAGGGCTGGCAGCCCAGAGCCAGAGAGCTGCCCTGTGCCATCATCTGCCCCACTGCCTGTGCAAGCACCAAACTCCCACTCCCATCAATCAGCACAAACCAGGTGCTTGGAAGCATCTCTTGCCAATTGCCTTTTATTACCTTTAAAAAGTCCAGAAACCCAGAACAAGACAAAAACTGAGACCGTGTGAACATCATGCAATGGATTCACTTTAACGCAGGCTGGGGGAGGGAGAGGGAGACCAAAAGTCATGTTAGAGTAGAATTATCGCTGCACCCGTGTCTGGTGGCCAGATCGGGTGGACTGTCACCGGTGGGGTTGGTGGTGACTGTTGTGAGTGACCAGACTGATGCTGAAGGAGGAAATGGAAACACAATCATGAGACATCATCCCAGGTAACCCCAGATCTGATTCTGACCCAAATGCAGTTTCTTATGTGGTGATGACAGTGAGAAATATTCCTAACTCTTGCCTCAACAAAGTCTCTTTGGAGAGGAGCAGCACACTGACTACTGTTACAAGGGCTTTTTAGTTCAGTTATTCTATTTAGTGCTCCACTAGTCAATTAGTGGAGTGAATGTTATCCAGCAGCAATGACGTTACCACACTCTGCCCTTCAGTCTCACTCTGCTGTCCTCAAAATTCATAGCACAAGTCAGAGCAGAATTACCTTCTTGAAAGAATATATTTTGGAGAGTTTCAGCTATCATGGAAATAACTTTGCATCTTGTCCATCACGCGGATATGACAAAATACATGCCCTTATTTTCCTGAGGTATAGCCAACATTTGGGTTCATTACATTTAATGGAGTAGGGTCACCCATAAAGTTATTCATAAGGTATTTTCTGAGTGGTTTTCACCTTCTCTTTGAAAAAATAAATTATATCAGCATGTTCACGAGGTACAAATGGGACTGGCATTTCAGCTGTTATTATGTTATTAACTTTTTTAACCTAATAATTTTCAATCAAGAGTGAGAAGCAATTTTCACTCACTCCAGTGACCAGAGTTGGAGATTCTGCGAAGTGTTCTTGTAGGGTTCACCTTGACAGACACCTAATTCCCTCCCAAATGGAAACATTACCCCCGACACTCTCATCGCGGTTACCGAGAATTTCCATTTCCCCTTCAGTTAGGATTTAATTTAGAAGGCAAAGACTTCCTAAGCTATGGGAGAGTAAAGATAGATGGTATGGGAGAAGAAGGCTGATGAAATGTAGTTGACTCCGGATCTGAAATATTTTATCCCTCCTCAATGTAGGTTAAATTATTCTTCACCTTTCCCACATTCATAATTGTCGCTGATCTTGGACCAACTCAAAACCCTACTACTGAGTTCAGTAGACTCAAAATTGCCACTAGAACTGGAAAAAGAAAGAAAAAGAGATTTGTTAGTGTCCATATACAATATCCCAAGACTATACACAGCTATGAAATACAGCAAATTTAAGAAAGGCAATTTTTTTCTCATCACTGAGTATTTATTATATATAACAAATACATGAAAAAGAAAAAACTATATTGTGTGATATAAATAGTTTATTTACATTACAGAAAAACATCAAGACAATGTATACTATTTCAAATATATCCATACATAATCAAATATAGCTGTAGTACATGTTCTCATTGGTGTAGATTACCACAAATGCAAGGCAACATGTGTAGATCTTGTCTTAATCTTTTGTCTATAATACTGTATTTTGTAGTCCAAGCTCTCTGCAGTTAGTTTTGCCATTGTGGAAACATGCGCTCTTTAAATTAACCTTGTCGATGCTCTTGTTGTGTTGTCTGAACTGTAGTGCCCTGTGTTTTGCTTCTGTCTGTGGATTCTGTTGCTCCTGGGACATTTCCTGGAAAAGAGAGTTGTGAGAATACACAGCTCTTAACAACACATCTGCTAAAGTGGCACGGGCAGCAGGGATGAGAGAGATGAGAGAGGCATCCTCTGTCCCTCAGCGCACTTCCTCCTCAATGAAAAGAAATGGACTGGCTAAATGGTTATGGCACCACAAAAAGAACCACCACAACACCCAAAAAGTATACTGCGAACAAAATTATGGCATGGGAAATATTAAGGTTCCTGCGCAATGGCCACTCTGCTGCATCATGTCAGTCCCAACTCCATTGCATCACTCATCTTTAAATAACGTGTTTATTTTCAATGAGGTGCATGTGGAAGATCTAGGATGTTCCCACACTCACCTGCTTGGCATCCCAGGTCTGTGGAGTGTTTACGAAGTGGCTGTGGAGGCTGCCTTTGGAAGGAGCTAAGTGTCCACAGTCCCTATTAGTCTCCATGGAAATGATCTATGCTCAGCTCACGAGTGAGCAGCTACTTTACTTACAGGTGCCTCCACCGTGCCATGCTCCTCACACAGCTGCTTGGCTTAGTGCATCAAGCATTTGTGTTGGAGAGCCCAAAATCTGATATTCTTCTGGATAGCTGCAGAAGCAAACCTCTACTGCCTCAGGACCTCTGGTGCTCCTCAGCAAGGGCATGTTTCAGCCTTTCACCTGCAGCAACAGTCAGTTTTGGGGCTGCTACGCAGTGTTTCCCCCTAATGGAAAGCTAACGACATGTTTCAGTTTCCCTTCCATGGAAAGGCACCCTCAGGCAGAAAGCACAGAGAAGTTTAACACCAGGTGGAGGCGACAGGACGTTCTAAGCAGCTGAAGACCAAGAGCAGTTATGGCAGAAACTGTAGGCAGCTACACAAAAGAGGCTGAAACACCCTCTTGGAGTGGCATGACAAGAGGACCTGCAAGAGGCCCTAGACCATATTGACACAGAAAAACATTCCCATAGTGTTGGGCTGACTTGTTTTTCTCTTATAGGAGGGCTTTCTGCAGCGTCTTGTGAAACCCTATGACTTATGCACCAGGGAGAGCCCACCCTCTCAGTCCAGAGGAAGCTCAAAGCACTTGTCCTCAGCTCTGTGCCAAGTAACTAAGAGCAAAATAGAGTAAAATACCCTTAAAATAAAAAAGGTAATTTTTCCCCCCCCCGTTGAATGGGAGTGACACTATAGCTTTTTGACGCCAACTGAAAGGTGAAACAAGAGCATAAGAACTTACAAAGCATTTAAAAATGTTGGAATACAATTATATAAGTGTCTAGCAAAATATGGGTCAGACTGTCCTGACTGCCTCACTTTTAAGTCACCAGGACCACCCCCTCATGAGAAGCTGTATGGCTGTGTGCTATATTTTGCATCGTTTCTTTCTGGGAAGCAGTGAAGTAGGCTGCTATCATTACTCCAGGAAAAATCTGCCAGCATCTCCTGTGCTCTCAGGGGTCACAGCAGAGCTTTCATTATGGAACTAAGGCAGACTTTAGCTGGTTTGAAATTTCACGAGAAACTCATTATTCACCACGAGTTCCTTAAAAAGGCGATCAAACTTTCTGAGTGAGTCAGGGAGCCGCTGTTAGCAAACACAGGGCTGATTCACTGAGCCGCATGTCATGTGCTGACAGCATCCCAGCCTGACTGTCCCCGGGCGGCCTCTCCTGCCCATTCAGCCAGAGATGCACAGCAGGACCTCAGAGAGCTCCACAGGAGACAGCACTGACACCTCGCTACGCGGAGAGACAGCACCGCTAACTCCCACTGCCATGGCCACGCGGTACAGCGGCACTACCGGGGCTCCTCCTGAGCCCAGAGGATCAGGATTTACAGCAGAAAGTACAGCCCTGGTTTCCCCCAGTGCTCAGCCATGAGAGCAGGGTGAGGGAACAGGGGGTGGGGAAGCCACAGTGGGCACAACCAGACTGGTTTTGTAAGAAACATAGAGGATCCAGGTGTCTGGGGTGTGATCAGGATGGTCAGCAATCCCAGGGGATATAGCTGTGCATTCACAGAGAATGGTGGATTATCAACTGCTCCAGCTGGAAGGAAGGAGATGAGCATTTCACAGGCACTTCCCCAAACCAATACTGACAGTATCTACAACGTCACTTAGTTCAAGGTCGAGAGAAATCGATTCAAGTGTAGAGATTACTCCAATTAAGATGATGAAAAAGCATGTTTTAACAAAAAATGCCCATATTTTAATTGTATAATACATTACATTACAAATCAATGGGAGCTTGGGAAGGCCCCAGGACCAATCACCAACACCAAGACTGCTTAACAGGTAAGTTGTGTCTGAGGCTGGGTTTCCTAAGAGGGATATTGGCATTTAACCAGCTTTTTAGACTTAATCATCTGCTAAAACTGAGTGACAGGTTTTCCTTGGTCCATAACGCTTTAATCAAAAATCTTTTGTAATGCTCTGTGTGGGGGATACATTCATTTATGAACACAGCAGTTACATCAAGGTAAACCAAGTACTGGAGCACAGGCTGCCTGCCCTCCCTTCACTGAAGCTTGCTCGCAAGCTCGAGTTACTCACAATGTGATTCATAGCAGGTAAAACATGTTATGCATTCATTTTTAATCAAGTTATTTCTTCACATAAATAAGCTGCTGTGACTAAACATTAGGGAAGCACTAAAAATGCAAAGCTGTAAAGAAAACTGCTGAGAATCATTATAATAGGCCATGCCTATATTATTTACCATCCTCCTTCACTTTAATCATTGCTTCTTTCTTTACCTTACTTCTAAGCTAAAAGTCCTTGGGCAGAAGGATTGTGCCTCACTGTTTCACCTCTTGGCCTCAGGGTTCCCTACTCCTCCACCCCAGATGCTTATTCCTATTGCTGGCACTAGTAATGAGTAGCCAAGTAGCTGACCTCTTCCAGGAACTGAGTCACTTAAAAACAAACCATCAGTTCTGTTTAGTTGTGCCTTCAGCAGAATTCATTCCCTAAACCAGATTAGTTGTGTGGCTACAGAAGTGCTAATGGTGGCAACAGAGCATTGGAGGATCAAGTGTCCGTGAGGGAGAGGAAGGTGTAAGAGAAAACCATCCCTGTCAGCAGCACAGTCCATTTTTTCAGATTAAAGTGTCTGTGCAACAATGACCCTAAAAGTTCCCGGGACTTACTTGGAGCCTTCAAGCAATGAGGGATATCCCATAGATTTGCATTACTCTACGGGTAAGATTTTATTAGCAACAACAGTAATGACAGCTAGAAGATTACAGTGGTAGTTTTGTGTGGCTCAAATGGACCCAGGATGCTAAACTTATCTGATAAATTAATTAGGTGAAGCTGCACTGAAATAAGCAGCACGGAACTTGGCCACAGCAGCCTCTGAGTGAATTCCCTTCTTTTTCCTAGGAATCTGGCAGGGTGGTTTCAGCACTTTCAAGAATTTAGGGTGTGGAGTTCAAGCCAGTACAGTCAGCTTCTCCAAAGCAGATGACTTCAAAAACTCAATTACTTGTGCATATGCTGCCACAATGCTCTCTTGTCATGTGGATTTCTCTTAGGCTACTTAAGAGCATACTTTTGCAAATGTATCTCAAATCATTATGCTGGGATGGAGGATGCTCTGCAATAATTACATGCATTACAGAAAAAAGTCAAAAGATCATAAATTCACTTGGTTACAAAGTGTGTGGGAAAAGGTACTGTCTCTGTATGAAAACAGTATGATGGGTAATTTGCATTACAGTACCAAATCACTCAGAGCTCACTGACTTCATTCTTCAGCATAAGTCTGCCTTACTGCGTCAAGGTGACAAAACTAGAGTCACTTGAAAAAATATACAAAGCATTTATTCCATTATTGGTTACTATTCCACCTTCTTTCTCTCACAACACACTGTTTTTGTTGTTTGAATTACTTCTGTAAATACCACCATAATCTACTGCCTCATTAGGCAGTTGCCATTCAGTTGATGGACTCAGTTTGGCCAAAAAATGTTTTGTTTTATGCCTTTAGGCCTGAGAAGGATTTATTGATTTTTTTTTCCCTCCCCAGTAACAAATGCTACACTAGTCTTCCAGCCAGGTAATGCAACATATTAGATATTTTGTTTTATACAGAGGTATGATACCTGACTTTTTTTTAATTAAAAAAATTGTAAACATGAGATTTTTAAGAGAAGCCTGTAGATGTCTAACATTTAGAACTTACCCCAAGCCCTCCCAGAGAGAGTAACACAGTTCAGTAGTGCAGTAGAGCAGTGCATGTAAGACAGGAAGGATTGCATTTACCCCTCCCACTCTGAACTATCACGGAGCTGTCATTTCCATTCACACAATCCTTTTCTCCTCACAAGAGTACATCATGTATGGCTTGATGTGCCATCACCTAGTGAAGACCCTAAAACATGTGCAGTGCCTTTGAACATACACACAAGCCTGATGAAATCATTTAATCAACGGGATTGCAAACAGGCTTAAAAAGTTTGTATGCTTTGCCTGATTAGGACTAAGGGAATGGGCCCTTAAGGAAACCAGATGGAGATATGATTAGTTTTATTAAGTGTTGATCCAGCTGCTGCATTTATATTCTCCTTATTTATATGAACAATATTTGTCCAAGCATTTGAATACAAAATAGGAAACTTCACTTGCTGTAGGCACCGTTGCTACCTAAGTTTGATTAAGATGGAAGTAAAAACTCAATCATAATAATGAAGCAGCATTAGCTGGCTGGACCAGATGATATCTTCTGTTTGCTGGTGAATTAAACAGCATTTGTTATCAGTAGTGTCACTGCAGAAATCTGTATAATCAGTACATATAGTAGGAAAAACAAAAGTCTTTTCTTTTTCTATTGCAAAGTACCCCAGATACTGACCTTGTAATACAGAGGACTACAACACAGATGATAGCAATCTGGATGGTTCCAATCACAGCTGCTATTAAGACATACTGGAATCGTACTGGACCTGGAACCACATATAAAACGCTGTAGTCCTTTTTTTCACAGTGTTGTCCAGTATAGCCAGCATCACATCTGAAACAAAAAATATTTTTTCTGATTATATCTGCTGCTTTCAAAGAATGCTGGAAAAATCATATCTGAAAAAAAATTTAAAAATCAGTGGCCTAAGCATAAGCTTATGTGTTTTTTTTGCAGGACGGACTCCTGCAGAGAGAGTGCCTGTTCAGACCCCCAGAGGGAAGACTTCAGGTGCTCAGTGCCACCAAGGTCTGCATGAGTGAACAACACTATGAGAGTGCCCAGGGGACTGAGATATAACTGGCATCAAGTGGAACTACTTGTACGTTGTGATGAGAACCCATTTAGTTCCTTGCACAACATATTTTCGATTTCTCCCTTTCTTTGGGGAGGTGGGGGAGGGTGAAAAGCCATCTAGTTGTGGCTCCTTATGCAGATTACCCCTAAGGAGGTGATAAGCAATCATCCAAGCTCCATATGAAATGTGATTAGATGTTCCTGAAAGTGGATACATCATTTACATTTTGTCTGGTTGCTATAAAAAAACCCTCTATTGATGCTGCAACCATCCACCCCGATGCCGCCTGCTGTTCTGCTCACCAGTTCCCATTCTGCAGCCTGATATCTCCACTCTGCTCTCTGATTTTGGGGACAAACAGTGGTTTTACAATTTTAGCTCTTGCCCTGTTTCCCCTAAAAAGCCCAAGCAAGAAGATGTGAAACTCCAGGTCAGTAGCAGTGTGGCAGTGCCAGGACTGTAAGGGACCAAGATGGCGTGGGCTCCTCTCAGATGGATTAGTGGAGCACTAACCCTGATGGGTTAAGCCTTGAGCTTCCACCCTTTTCCTCTCCTACATTCCCATAGCTGCCAGTACCTTGAGGAAAGGACATTTTCCAGCTGAATGAAGCACCTAAAATGCAGCAGCTGCAAAGAGCAAAATGTGCCCTGGCTGTCTGTGAGAGCCTGGCTCAAGGATCTGCCCTGGGGAGAAAGTCTGGTCTGTATCACTCCTCTCCCAGTCCAATGTCCCAGGAATATAGTGTTTCATGTATAATAGTCCTTTTCCTGCCACCAGACCCCTGGTTGGACTTTAGAAGTAATACCCGCACTTGTGCAGGGAGGCATTCACTGCAGAAGCACCTGCTTTCACTATACTCCTCCTCCCTGCCCTAACCTCCTCCAAAATCACCTCCAACAATAAGGAGCAACCTTTGCCCTGCCAGCTGCCTCATGAGCATCATTCCTGCCACAGCAGGGACATATCCCTGGTGGCACTCCTCTCCTCCTTCAGGCTGAGTAGGCTACCTAGCAATGGTCTGAGTGCTTTGTGAAGGGCTTTTAAAAACATATCTAAACATAACTGAAGATTACCGGATAGTTTCACAGTCAATTAACATCATGCATAACTCAATATAAGTCGCACATAAAATAGGGACTTTGTTGCATGACTTAAATCTAATGGATTTTGTAGGACAAGGGGCCATGGTTGCCAGTGTTCTCCATAGTTGATCTACATTAAGTGTTTCTGTAAGTCAATATTTCCATCTGGGTAGCCTTCCCTCCTTCATAGAAGGGTTACCTGCAAGATGGTTCCAGCATGTTCGTGGTGTGTTCACACTTGCCATGCATGCAGAAGCCATTGTAATGCTCTGGACAAGGGATGTAGATCCCTCTTGCACTTTCCTCCAGTTTATTTGCGTTCTCTGTGAACACAGGTGAAGGGAACATTAACCTGACAATGTAGGATAAGGTGAAATGATGAAAAGAACTCAAAAAAGAAAGGAAAATCAGAAGAACCAGGTGTTACAGGTGTTGTTCATGGGAAGCAAGAGCAAGGGGTTGCACCTTCAAACAGGTCAGCTAATGTAAACCTTACAAGGGTTTCTCATTCTTTTCTAATTCCTGTCAAGTTACAGCAAATGAGACTAGAAAAAAATAGTTTAGTCAAAAACTGAGAACAGAATAGCACATGAAAAATACTTGATTGTTTCCACTTTCTGTTATAGACTATCTCCTCAAACCCAGGCAAGTTTAGAGGAAACTATGGACATTTGCATGTAATATACCATTACAATAGATTTGGTCATTCAATAGAACATATGCAGAAAGACATTTTTATGGCTAAAGTAGAGTGGGAGTCCAGAGCTGAAGCTTATCATGAGTGCTGCACACCCATGCTCCAGAGCCTACTGGCCTCCTTCACATCCCACAGCATCCAGGTGCCTTTGAACTAGTTTGACCTTCTGAGCCTACTTCTGCAGCAGTTAAATAGTCACCAAGACTGCAGATCTTGGAAAATTCCTCCATGTAGCCTTGAAAACAGTGGCTTCATTTAGTTTTGAAACAGGTATGTGCTTCATCACAGGCTTCACAAGCTGAAACACAGGGTGTTACTTGCAACAAACGCCCATGAATTTTGTAGGCCACCGAGGTATTAATTAATCTGGGTAATTCTGGCAGATTCTTCCATTTAACTAATACTTACGATATCTCAAATGGTAAAAATCCTTTTTCTGTAATAGTATCATCTAGCCATGATTAATTAAAAGCAGAAGAAAGAAATTTCATGATGGATGTCAGAGGAAATGTAGTTTGCACACAAGTAAGTTGAAGCATTTGTATCTTCCAAAGGAAATCCCTGAGTGGTATAAAACAATTGCAATTTGTGTTCTGCCTCCGAGCCAGCCATGCCGGCAGCAGGCATGCTTAGGTATTATCCCACCTCTGGGAAAAGTGTGTGCAGCAGATCCAAGATTCAGATTTTCATAATGAATTTCTTTTCTGTCGCTGCTGTCCAAGGAGAGTTGTAAGAGTCTCTAACCACTTGCACTAATAAAATTGGTTATATTGTCCTTATGTGAAAACATGGAAGGACCAGCTCCCAACAAACAAGACTGACAGGCAACCTCTACATCCCTGAAGACAGCATTAGCTTCTCTTCCACCGTTAGGATTTTCAGGACCTCTGCACTATGGACCATTATCGCCTCTTTTCAAACACACACAATGAATACAAACCAGTCTGCCTCTCCTGGTTCCCTGCTTACACTGGGATACCTGTGTGAGGCTGCCGTGGAGGCTGTTAAGGACCACACAGTGCAGGAGCACTATGGGGCAGTGAGGATTTCTGGGCTTGGGGCTGACACCTGTCTCTGGGATGGCACAGACAGGATGGGCTGACAGGAAGCAGGTGAAAACAGGAGGTCTGTTTGGTCTGGAGCTAACAGTTTTGGCTACCTATCCTCTAAGTGAGACACTGGCTATAAGCATGTGAAATATATACACAGAGAGTTATCATCCCAACAGGACTTCATGCATGTTCCTTTTTTTTTCTCTCTGAGAACACACTCATGTGTGTGTGTGTGTGTGTGTGTGTTTCTGATGGTTCCTTTTCAGGTACACAGGTATCTCTGAGATGTCTGTGAACCACCACCACCCAATGAATGAATCCATCCTCTCTCAGATGACCCAGTAGTGTTGTTAAAATGGTATGAAACCATTTGGTTTAATTTTTTTAAAGGCAGACTTAAGGATGGAGGAAAATTGCTACTTTCAGGACAGACTAATCTGACAGGACTTGAAAGGGGGACCAGGACTTGCAGATGCTCCCACTGTGTGTAGGCTGTAAGTCTGGTAAAAAGAAAAATAAGCTCTTCCTCTTCCTGCAATCATGTGGGTAGAAACCGTGTTCTCTTTAAAAAGGTCTCTAGAACACTTTAAAGTAAATCTAGGATCCTGCAGAACTTGTAATTACACCTCTAAGCATAATATTGTGAAGGAAAATGCTTTATTGAGTCAAAAATGAGATGGCCGAAGCTGTGCTAGTATTCATAGGATAAATGCTTCATACAGGGATACTTGTCGCCTGGCCAGAAGACTCCATAAAACTTACACACAAATTATCTGTAGCCTCTCCTTTTGACTGATGACTCCTCTGAAAGAGTCAGGGATTTAACATAAAGGCAGAACAGAGGGAAACACATATTTAGTTTGATCTACCATTTTGGTCATTCAAAATACAGACCACAATAAAAGCATTAGTTAGTTCAGACTAAGAAGTTCCCCTTTTCTGGTATATTTTGAATGCATACAAATATTTCCCTGACTCAAAACAGGTTATTTTTCTTTTTAC
>VYZS01101963.1:32887-55452 GCA_013400695.1 Neodrepanis coruscans | reverse complement strand
AAACTACACTGTGGTACTCCTTAATATCCATTAAATAATTCAAACTAGTGTCATGGATGGCAAACAGCTGCTGTGCACCATCCTGAACAGCATCCTTCAAGGATGACTCTTGAGATGAGCAAAGAGCCTGGAACCCAGAGGAAGGATGGAACTGATGGTGAGGGAATTTCCTCCCTAAATCCAGACAGGATTAATATTCCATCGTATGCCTTGGAGAAGATTGAAAGAGTCTTGTCTCAGCTACTTTTATTTTTTCCCTTTCTTTTCTTATAGGGGAGGCAGAGGGGTTGAGAATGGAAAGAAGGGAGGGAAATGAAGAGGGAAATGCCTTCACCAAGATGTCAAAATTGACACAGACGGTTGGTATCTACCATCTTCCTCATGTGTGCATGAAGAGCTAAGAGTTACAGACCAGTACCTGTAACAGCACCACAGCTGATACAGTGTGAAACCCAGCCATCATCACAGAGCATCCCAGGAGTCACATGTGCCACCTCCCTGTGTCACTGTACTGTACCTATATGCTTTTGTTGGCCCTACAGTAGAACCAGACTGCACAGTCTTTCTAGACCCCAAACCTAAGGTTCCTTATGACTTCTGCTGTGAAGTGGGTTTGGGGCTGCCTGGAGTAAATGTAAATACAGATCTGTGAAAGTCACTTCCTGGCTGGACTCTTCCTACATTGTCAGATGGAGTTAATACTGTTATTTAATGCTGATATATTACAGAGGAGGGGCCTGCAAGTAGCGGGTATTTAATTCGAAAAGTGGCAAAGATGCAATATTAACTAGATGCTTCAATGTGATTTAGTCAGATAAAAAATGACCTTTTTTAGTAACTGTAAATCCTTTATGGCAGAGACCACATGCTCTACGTGGCAAATAATTAGGGTGCATATTCCATATATTCAAGGCAGCTGAAAAATGGCTGTAGATCATGTTCCTTCATTTCTATAAACCTCTGAAAATAAAAGTTAGGAAAAAAAAATGTTGGAAGTAGTTTTAACTAAAGCATAAAAACTAGCATGAGTGCAAACCATAAAAGTGATTTTCTGAGGGTATATATAACCCTTCTGGGTATGCCTTGCCACTAGAGGTCCTATTTAGGAAGAAGGTATCTGGTTAAAGACAACTTGAGAAATCAGACACAATTCCACTTTTCCTAAGTTTTAGGGATCACATTTTTATGTGTAAGCAGAAAAGTGTCTTTCTCTTCTGCAGGCTGTACCGCTGTTTGAGCTTACCCATTCTTCTGATCAAAATACAGATACTGAGCAGAGGACAAAAAAATCAGCAGGTACTGAAAGGCTCAGATATGCTCGTGAAGATGGGTTTCTGTGTTCCAAATATGACCATACATATGTGAATGATACATTATGTGCTTATGGACTGGGACACAAATGGAAGAATCTGTTGAAATGTGAACTCAGGTCTGCTCATCTCTATTGCACATACAATTTCTGTTTTTATCCATAACCTTTAAGAGAACAAAATGTTACAGAAGACTGCTTACACGATAGTATAAGGGAAAAACCAACCAGTAAGGCACACAGTCTTAGGGTAGCAGAAGGAGTGGAAGCCAGTGTTTGGAGCAAGCTTTATAAATTTTTCACAGTTCTGATGGAAATCCCAGATGAAAAAATATACTTGCATTACAAACTCCACCCTCACCCCAAATCTTAAGGAAGCTTTACACCTGAATTAATTTCCAGGATTTAAATGTTTCAGGGAAGATGATATCACAAAATAGTCTGCTCCGATTCTGTATTTTTTAAGGCTGCCCATGCAATATTGGTGTTACAAGTTGGAACTTGTTTTCCCTGTTTATTTCTTACGGATCAAATTCTTAGCTTGGATTTACTGAATTTTCAGGCTACCAAGCTTTAATGCAAATCAAATAGCTTTCTTTATAATGTTCACTCACAACATTACTGAATTTGTTTATTATGAGAAGAAAGCACAAACGAATACTGCAACTTTTCATTCACATTCGTTAGTGACTAAATTAAGGGCTGAGATTTAAAGACACAAATAGAAATGTTCTTCCTCCTTGAGCAACATCAGTCTAGGTAAAGAGATGTCTAGCAGTTCACCTGAGACCTAATTTAAGTTTTAATGATAACAATTACAGGTTCCATGAGCATGACACTGGGAAATGTAAGTAATGAAAGAGCACAATTTATCTCATTATAAAACCCAAAAAAACCCCAGAAATCCAGAAAAACAAGGCACATTTTACCAAGCTTAGCACATGTGATTCAAAGTTAGAGGAGAACTCCCATAAAAAGTGAGGTATACTCTTGAGGCTGGCAGATTAAATGAGCAGTATTTCTCTCTCTCTCCCTCCCTCTCGCTTGTTTTTAGAGTCTCCATTCTGTTTTGATTTTGCATGCTCGTCAGGAAAAGACTGTTAGGAGTAAGTGCTGTTAAATCACACGGCACAGTGCTCCAGAGTGCTGCAGCTTCCCTCCTGGCAAGGGACTTGTTTGTGAGGCTATTATGTGACCTCTATAACCATGTGTCTGTTTCTTCATCCAAAAAAATTATGTAGATTTCAGCAAGATGGAGCCAAGCAGGACCTAGATGTAAATTTGAGAGAGTTCTTTAGAAGAAAAGCACTTGGGGTAGCCTATGCTGTAGCACCCATCATGAGACAACTGCATTAATGCTCCAGTTTTTCATATTTTAGAAATAAGGCATCTGGTCCTCCTGATGACAAGAAGAATGCTGGAGTGGGACTTTCCACACTCCATCTTTTGACAACCTGTAGCTAAATCACAAAAAGAAGCAGTTGCAAGTTTTCATTTAAAAAAGCACCCAGGACAAGCAGAAATCTGGGGGCCAAGTGTGTAACTGGGATTGACACAGCTGGCTACTCAGACTTCAGAAGTAGTTGGCAGTAAGATTAATCAACCTTTTTTACCAGGCGGTCTCTTTCTCTATTTAGATTTTCAACAACAGTGGAGGAGCTGCAAGGCAGTTGGAAGGGCTGGGGACCACCAGGTTACCAGAACACAGCGATCTCTCTTTCAACTTTGAAAGTCACTCAGAAGAATCCCAGAACAGAAACAGCCTCCTTATCCATGTGTTACAGTAGTCCCTAAATTAAACTAAGCTACACACAGTTAATATTGCCAAACAAACACTATACTACTTACTTTCCATGATGGTAAACTTGGAACTTAATTTTGGAAGCCTCCAGGTTCCACATAATTAACTGAGACATTTCCTGTTTCTCTTTTTGAAAAATTTCTATCAGGAGTGCCTGGATTATGTAGGCAAAACAAAACTGAAATGCCTTCTCCACCTGACTCTATGAGGAAATTATCTCAGCAGTGGAGACTGGCTTTGTTCTTACATCAGAGTTTAAATGCCCCAAACTTCAGCTATTTGTAGACATCTACATTTCTGTATAATCAGATGTCTTAAAGAACATTTAGGCACGTAGGGCATAATATGGTCACATCTCTCAGACAGAGATGCGCTCATTGCTTTCCTCAAGTCACAGGCCAAAAAAACCCTTACAATACAATCTAGACTGTTTTTTTTTTCTGTGTTTTCCAGAGCTCACCTATCACCTTTTATGGACTTTCACTGTGCAAAAAACTCAAGTATATTTTCACAAAACCTTGCAGATACATGCAAATAACAATTTGTAGATGCAAATAATAATTGCAGCAACATTTAAAAGCTTCCCAGTGTTTAAGAAATGTATCAATTGTACTACTGTTGTTCTCCCACAGGCCTATGTGTGTGAGTGCAGGTGGAGGCTGCCACTTAGTCAGCATTCATGCTGCCACAGTGCTGTCAAAATATGAAAATATGAGGTTTTTCCAATTTTTAAGTAATTCAATGGAATAGCAGGAACGCTTTCTAAATGATCTACTTGTTTAGTGTGGCAACCTCTGACTCTGAGTCTGTGGAATCAAAAGCCAAGCAAATCTGCATAAGCAAGGAAGCAACTGCCCCTGTGTTTTTACAAAGCTGTAGATGAGAAATGGTTTCTCTCTACCTGTGATGGATGTGTGGTGCTCAGCTCTGTGTCTCACTTGCTAATTCCATTCAGAAGAAAAGAAAGCTTCGTTCACAAAGGCAGAGCAAAACTGCACAACAGTTTATATCCCACAGCTAAGGTCTGAAGCTTTATTGTTCTTCACCAGTTTAGAAAATGGCTGACATAGCAGTAGACACAAAATGTAATTTAAAGGGACAATGTCAAGTGTTTTACACTTAAAACTTAACCTATTTTGAAAATGATACAATCTGGAGTAGGAATCTAGTCTGAAGTTCTCATATTTGAATCCCGGGGGAAAAAACCCCTAAAAAATAGTCACTATAAAAAATTCAGCACTGCTGTTCTGATGCCTGGCTGCTCTCCAGGCATGTTACAGACAATGAAGATGGCTGTGACTGAATTTGGTGACCCCTGTATCACTCTGTGTAGTAAGGGATGTGGCACATCCCTGTGCTTCTCGCATGTACAGAGTCAGTGGACCACTGTCAGTTTTCCGCATTTTCTTTGATATGCATGGCTGTTCTTCCATCCAAATGGATTAAAGGTTAACAATGCAGAGTGGTGGGTTTTGGTAAAGTTTTAGGATAGTTTTCTTTTCTGAAATACTAATATTACATTGTGTTTACTTTGGAGTTCAAGACTCTTGGATGTTTAAAGAGACTTTTTGAAGAGTCCAAGACTGTTCTGTACCCTTGGAATCTGCCATGGCTCCCGTGGCCTTCATCTCATAGCCCTGTCCCAGCCAAAGGAAGATGATGTGTTGACACAGATGGATTATGCCCTTTCTGGTGGAGCACTCTGTTTGCTTGGGCAACACAGCCATCTGCCAGATTACTCGCCCAAGCACCTCTGGTAGTGCCAGAAGGGCCCCAGTGCCAGAAAGTGGTCTGAAAAAGAGCCAAGACTGTCATGTAGATTTGAAATCCCATGGGAAACCAGGAGGGAGAGCAGGGAACAGAGCAGCCATGAGCAGATGTGCAGCATTTTGTGCTCGCTAGAGTTTCCCGGGCACAGCAACGGCACTGGCAAAAGGGGCCATGGCACTGCCTGCAAGATAGTCCCACGACTTCCTGAGACCCCAGAAGGCACCACCTGAGGCTCCTACCAAGGGAACTTTACTGCCATCGAGGAACCCAAAAATACATCTCAAACTGACCCTTTGCAGATGTAAATTTTTAACCAAAGGAGATTATTGGGCTGAAAATGCCTTCTTCCCCCTTCCATCAGCCTCTCTGTGCTGCTGGCATTTGGCTGTTGAGACTTGATCTAATCAGTGCTCATATGGGGAAGTGTGTCTGGCCTAGAAGATGATATTATTGAATAGGTCTATCATATTTGTCAGTGTCTTTGCTGACAATTTTCATGAATATATAACATTGAAATATGGCATATCCATACTGACTTATTCTTTATAGCGCTCAAAATGGCTAGAAAAAAAACTCTGTAATTTGATAATGTGAAAGGATAAAATCATTAGGGTGATATTTGCTAATATCCAGATCTTAAGAGAATATAAATAATGAAGAACAAAAATAAATAGGAAAATAAATTACGAAGATTAAAACTTCTTCATTGCCTGGACTCTGAATGCAAAAATGCCCCTGAAACAGCCTTCTTTATGCATATAATGAGGAAATTCAAGAAAACATCCATCACAGGACTTTCAGCTCAGACACTACATTCCAAAACATATACTACACTGAAAATGTTTAAAAATGCTCCTTCATGGAAATTGCAAGATAAAGTGCATTTCTATTGGAGTTGAAGGAAAAATTGCACCCATTCATTTATTGACTGAAACCAAATCTTACTGCACAAACTCGATCGAGGTCAACAATCTGCCATTTGTTGAAAAGAGTGAAAATCTTCCCAAGTATGATAAATATCTTGGGGTTTCAGAAAAATGAGAGCTCAAAATTGCACAGAGGTACAAACACACACGTGTACAGGCCCTGTGCTGACACATATTACACAGGCAGCCATGGCATGAGTGGACTGGTGACCCTGGAGAGGCAGGACAGGGTCAGAGAATGGACACCTACAGCTGACCCTCCTCAGGTTTGCTTTGTTGAAAAAGGGGACACTTTTCTTGTGCCTCTGATATTAGCCAGGCACTTCTAGTACTAGCATAAATCTTGCCCGTGTAAAGTAAGAGCCCTTAAAAACCAAGGCAATGCAAACTTAATACAAAGATTTACGCCCCAAAGGAACGAGTGCTCTTGGTTTTGCAAACGGAAAGATATGTGCTTTATTTGTAAGTATCAACGGGCTTGCAAGAACAAGGGGGAGCAAAGACACTGATTGAACAGACGGTTTGAGTAGTTCTATATGGAAAAACTCAGCTGGGTGTTGGGACTTGAGGCTGTTCGCAAAGCTGCTGCCTTCCTGGGACCCCACGTTGAGAGTGCGGGGGTGTTTATGGAAAAACCCGCACCACTCAGCTACCACAGTCTCTGCAAAGAGCATTTGGCACTGCTGCATTAGCATAATTGACAACATCAATTATGCCCACTGCTATTTTCTCCCCTGGGAAAGTCAGTCCATACAAGTCGATGTTTTAAAAGCGTGTAGTGTGCACAGTCTCTGTGATTTTTAGTGACATTAAATGGTAGAGAACAAAGGTACTCTCTGGAAAGCCCCAGGCTCAGGGAAAATGCTTCAGAGACTGAGAAACTGTTACTTTTCCACACAAAACTTCCCATGGTCAGGGCAGCATTTCCTGTCTGAGGAGATGGGAAGGTGGGAAAAAAGTACATACCACATTCCTATAATAGCCATCATCAAATGTTTCTGCAGTTGAAAGAACATGAGGATGGCACAGAGCTTCCTGTCTGGCAAATACTGAAGAATGAATGTTCACTCAGTTTTATAATGTTGTCTTTCTTTTCACCAATTATTTCCAAAAGGCTGGAGCTTCTTGATACAATGGTCCCTTTCCCCTATGGTCTCCCAACGGGTCTATGCCACAAACATTTGGGGACACTAGAAGCATTTGGATTGCCCTGCATGGAGTAGCAATTTTCATCCTACATGCTGTCACTGTATGTAAAAATGAAAACTTTAAGCAAGAATAATAGTTAGGTGGACATGAAAAAGACATCAGCTGGTGCAGGCACTGTGGTTTAGGTTAAATCAATGGATGGGATCTGATGAGACACAGTCAGGGAACACAGTACGGATCCTTGAGAAGCCCAGTGGGGCCTCAGCCAAAGCAGAAGCCTTGAGGAGCTGCTTTCTAAGGTGCAATGACAGTGCACTTTCTGTGTCAGAGGTACCTACTGGACTTCACTGCTGACTCAGGTCTCCTTCATCCCTCTCATGGCTCCAGGGGAGGAAGGTGCCCTGTCTCCTTGCCAGAGGCCCCTGTCATCTCTCACTGGACCATCTTTTCCCACACTCCTGACCTCTTGGCACTTGAAGTCTATCTCCACTACAGAGTTCTGTAGCTTTGTCCTCCTCCCTGCCCAGTAATCCCGTTTCCTCCTGTGTTCCCTGCTTGACTCCCAACCCCTGACAACATTTTGCTGCAATCCATTTTCTTCTATCCATCATCTCTCCTCTTGAGCATGGGCTAAAATACCATCTTTCTCCTAAGCAAGATTTGCTCCCTTAAGCTTAAGGTGCCTTCTGTGTGTCTCTCCACAACCCATGACTTGGCTTTCTGTTGTCATCACTGAGATCTCCTCCTCCTCCCTAATTCTCCACCTGCCTTTCCTCCCTTCTTACTACAGAGAAGTTGCTTCATGCTTAAATGTGCTGTCTCCTCTTTAGGTGATGTGGGTCAATGCCACCCTAAAGCAAATTCACCAGACAGCAGCAGCATAGGACAGGCTGTACAACACTGAAAAGGGGCTGCAGGTCTTCATCTTCGCTTGGGAATGCCAATGCTCTCTTCAGCTGAAGATAAAGGTTTTAACATAACAATATTATTTGGCCTCATTTCTAGCTTTAAATCATTGTGTCCTACTTGGCCCTATCTCCTGCCCATCATGGAATACAACCTCAGCCCTTCCAGCCTTTTAGGAAAACTGACTGCTACCTTCCACAAAAAGCTGAGTGTAATCAAGACTTTGGAGGAAAAACACTAAAGACTTTTCTCTCTTTGCATGTCTTTCTCTTCACCCATGGAAGGGCTCCTTGGCAGTAGAAAATTCCTGGATCGTGGCTCATCCTTGATCTTTTGGAAATTCATCCCAGCATTTGCTTTCCATAGCAATTTCTACCCTCTCTGCTTCGTGCTGCAGCCACCCCCAAGAGCTCGCACTCCTCTGCCTCCCTAAGACATCATTTATTCAGAGCATTATGTTTTAATCATCAAGCACATTTCTAAATAGGAACAGAACAATCATTTCTAAGGCCAGGTACCTCATGGTCGCAGGGACAGCACACCCAAGGGGCCAGTACAGGAGATGACCATCTGAACTAACTACTGTCACAGGACTTTCCCAGTAAGAAATTTTAACACCTGTGAAACCATCAGCTGGATTTCTCTAAGTCACGCAGCTCAGGTAAACCCAGTGATCCGTATATACTCTCTCTAAATACTTTAAAAACAGAGGAATATCATGAAACCGAAGCAATGAATGCATCACCTGACCCACTTTCACAAGACCTTCCCAAAGGCTTTAATTCTCAGTGTGAGCTGTGAACATTTGCATACACGTGCGCGCGCACACACACGTTCAATTTCTAAATCAACCCTCCCAGGCAAAGGGTGTAAAAAATGTCTCCCAAACCTCACTAGTATTTACATGTTTTTAATTTCAAGCACCATATAAGGCTATTCAGCCATTATATTTTACTGTAGCTTCTAAATAAATTAAAACCATTTATCACTTAAAACCCCCACATTTTAAGAACCTTATTAACTTCATAGTTAAATGCCAACAGGTAATATTATCTATTATGGCAACGTTTCCTGGTACCACAGCTGTGCTATGCTCTGGATTTTCACTTCCTTACACCTGTACCTCATGACAAAAATATGCATAATCTAGTGCACTGATTTAATAATTTTCAATAATATCTTCTAATTTGGGCAAATAGTTTACAATATTTATTTCCACTGTTAGAACAAGTGTTTTACGACCAGAGCATCTGTACATTGACAAAAATGGAAGCAGCCCATTTATTAAGAAGAGAGTTTGCAGCAAAAGAAAGATTAACACAAAGACAGTACTTCCTAAAAGTAAACAAAGAAAACCATATTAGAAGAAGAGGACACCTCACCTTAGCAAATGGAGGTAAAAACAGACACACACAGATCCTGCAAATCATGGTTCTCATAGAACAGGAACCGTACCTGCATAATCTGTTCTTGCATAATGCCCATCTTCTGATTTTGTAGTTGTTGTAGTATTATCTGTGTGAAAAGAAATGTGTTGAATTGCTTGAGTGCCCTGGACTCGATACAGCCCATGCCCCAGCCGCCAATGCCCAGGCAAAGCTAACTTCTCTTACATGCACGGCATTGCTGCTGGCTGCAAGGCCCTCCTGGGTCTGCCAGGTGAGAACAGCAGGATCTTTTTTTCTAGCAATATGTGATAACAGATTGCAGCTGGGATAAATATATCAGTCTGAAGCAGAAGTTGTCATTTCTGCTCTATTTGAAGTAATTGGGGAGTTTTAATATGTACCCTGAAATGAACTGCCACTTAGGGCAGTTAACTTTAAAGAGACAGGAATAAACTGGAATGTGTTTAATGCATCTGTATAGTATGGCCTTGTAAGTAGATGTACTGAGGATTTATAGGTCAGAAGCTAAGGGGAAAAAAGCTATTAAGAGTCTGAGCCTCAGTAGACACTTTATTTACAGAGCTATTTAAAGGCAAATTTTCTTCATTTTTATTTTAGAGCAAAATAGAGTTTTTAAAGTCAACTCAAGGGTTACAGAAGATATAGTACTCCAAGAGTTAGGCACAGAGAAAGTCTTAAGCCACTGCTGGAAAATTTCCTTCCAGACACCTTTGACATCTTGGGGCCCATCGCAGGTCACTTGAGAAACAATCCCAAGTACTGTGTTTGAGAGAACAGCTCTGGCCTCCTAAGACTGCTCCATGCTGCTTCACTTAGGGGAGCACCAAAGGATCTAACTCAGGCAGCAAAATGTATCTGAGGGGGATTCCTGCTGTCCTGCTCAAACTCTTCAAGCTTTGGGCAAGCTGCTCTGAGCGAAACACTGGTGACTGATGTTGAAGCCAGGAAGGGCTGGACAGTCCCCTGCTGCTATGGGCAGGCCATGGGAAAGGTTGGGAGTGGGGGACTCCTCATGCCTTGCTGGCATCTGAAGGGTCTGGGTCTGCCCCTTCCCACAGCCTGTGCTCTGTAATATAAACTGCAAGAACCTAATGGAAGTGTAAGAAGTGCCAAATAAGAAGTTAGCCCCAGGTTTTTCTTTTGTTTTTTTTGAGGGGTTTTTGTTTTGTTTTGTTTTTTCCCCCTGAACAAAAATCAAAAACATTCTTTGAAATGAGTTTTGTTACAAGTGTTACCTTGACATCGACCCAAAGACATGACTTCAATTTTCTCTTGTTTCTGGCATGATGCCTCTTTGATTTGACATGCATTATCATAAGATTTCCCATCGGAAGCACAAAGAGGATTGAAGTTGGTTTGAGAACAGTCAATGTTGCACACACACCTGCAAAGATAAAGACAGAGAAAAAAGAAGAGGCTACTATGAGAAAGTTTTTTCATGACATCATAAATATATCTTAGAAATATAAGTGTTTGTATCATCCTGACTGCACAATGCAAATCAACATAATGAAAGTGAAAATTCTGTCAAGAGGTCATTTGTGTTTCTGGATGGGAATGAGATGAGGGGAGAGAAAAGAGGCACATAAAAGAAAGCAAAAGGAAAGATGAAAGAAGTGTGTTATACATGGAAAACTCTGCCACAGCGCTACCACTTACAATCTCTTGTAAACCAAGGAACACCCAAGCAGATATGCAGATAAATCAAGCTGCTGAGCCTTCCTTCAAATTAAAGGAGACACAAAATTCACCCCTGTTCAGGTGCTGCCCATTGTATGTAACACCACAAAAATGTGGGTTTATATTGATTTATGATTTAATTCTGAAAATAATCCCAGCACCTACAGGCACTTTGATCATAATAAAAGATGTTATACTGAAGTCTCACTTCACCCTACTGGGATGAAACCCCCTGCCAAGACCCAGACTGACAGCAGTGATGTGACTGCACTCTCTGTGCCTTAGGATGGTGGGATTTTCCCCAACTCCTGGAAGCAGAGAGGGTGCTCAGTATTAAAACCAGGTGAATGCTGCTTTAGGAAAGACTTTGTGCACAAGCACCTTCTAAAAAATTTGAATAACCCAGCAACCAGAAAGCCTTAACCAGGTGTGTTTGTGAGTTCCTGGGCTACCCTGAGACACGAACTGAAGCACAGTGAGGGATTCACTTCCAAAGTCTGGTCTGGATTTGAACTAACACACAAATGTGGACACATCCTGATCTCAGAAAGCCTCATCATTGCTTCTAAGATGAAGAAACCTAATTATTTCCATCAACAGCAGGCTGCAGACTTTTTTCTTTTGGTTTCTCCTATTTCATTATCATTAGTGATGTCGGACACCCTTGGGCATTGTCAAGGGAATGGCTAATCTTTTGTCCCCTGACTGTGCCGTGTAACAGACAGTTCAGCCTCAGCAACACTGATATGATCTTGCTTGGGGACAAAGCCAGAGGTCTCACCTGGCAGCTGCTTCAGCTCTTCTGAGCACATAATTGTGCACATGCTACTATCTAAACTCTTCCCAGCTCCTTCTGACATTAAGGCAAAGTAATGCAATTGATGGCCTATCTCCAGCCCACTGGTTGTGCTGAACCTCACAGCACCAACTCCACAGCTCTCCCTTTAGAAAGTTAACCATGGAAATGTCAACCTCTAGTCTTGCTGCCTTATTTAAGAAAGTGTTTAAAAGTCAATCCACCTCCCATTTGCAGGACACATCTGGACACCCACGACTACTGGAAGTATATAGAGAGAAACACTGGTGGAAAGAGAAAGAAGGAAATTGGAGAGTGTAGGTCAGATTCCTCCATCACCCTCTTAGGCCTCTGATCTCCATGAATGTGCCCGGGGTGGTGAAAATCAGTGGAACCAGCAGTCGTCATCTTTTAGACATACATTTTTTACATTGAATAGGTCTATTTACCCCAAATGTTCACAAAATACAGAAAACTTCAGCTCAAAAAGAGGCCAACAGTGAAAAGCTGTGGTTATAAATTAAATTACATGATTTCAGAACTAGGAGAAAAGAGTCGAGCTCCCTGTGTGTAACAATTTTCCCACACTGATAAACATACAAAATGTAAGAAAAAAAATCCAGTGCATTTCCTAAGAACCTCCTTATCAGCGGAATAAGAATGTTCTGCTCCACTGAAATATTAACCATCGTCATTTCTTCCTGCAGCCATTTCCAGCTTTCCACCTTAGTCAAACTCACTTCATTAGGAAACATTTATTGCTCAAGTAATAGCAATTCTTTCCACGTAGCTCCACCATTTGCATTTCAGATGGGACACAATCAGCCATATGCTCCCTTTTTTTGGTAATAAACTAGCTCAGAAACAGCTTCACTTCTCTACATTTTGCTGCAAAAAATGAGTGAAGGTTAATATATATTATGTTTCAAGTCAAGAGAAAATTAAGCCAACGAGAAAATTACAACAAAAGGGTGCTCTTTAGGGGAAATCAAAGCAACTTGGGATGCAATTTCAAAAATGCCTAGGGGATACAGGAGTCTATGCTCAGAGTTAGAAACCTTAGAGACATATTTTTAAAGGTGTTTAAATGCTTAAAGATGCATGCAAACACTTTGTATGGGATTTTTGAAATCTCAGAGGCCTGTCTCCCACTGATTGCAAAGACCATTTCAGAGCCCACTAGGCATTTATTTTCATCTTTTGATACCTTCCAAAACACAGAGATCCAAAATTACTTTCCTGACCTCCTTCAGTAAAAGTCAGAAGAGAATGAAGATTTTTCTAAACTCCAGTCTAAAAACTTAACTGTGGGACCAGCCTTTCATTCCAAGCAAGGACTCAGCAGCAGCCACACGCTGCATGGAGAGGATGCACCACGTGAGCCCCACCATGTGCTGCTTGTGCCGATGTCAGATTGCTTGTGTGCGAGGGAGAGCAGAAATGGACAACCTCAGGATGACATCATAAGCTCAAGCCTTATAGGACCTCCTGTGTGAAGCCTGATTTTCAGGGCTGACTAGAAGGACAGTGAAAAAACACTACAGTAAACTTGGCACCCTGATGTCCTTCCTGCAAGGACCTGTGCATCATCCACCCTTTGCAGAGCTTTTGGGGGACAACTTCTAGCTTGTATCTGCAGTTTATTACTGCTTTTGCACTTATAAACTCAAACCCTACTTTAAGGCTGCACAATTAAGCCAACAGAAAATATACATCAGGAAATGCTAAAGGTAGGATTGCATAAGGAAGATTAATGTGCCTTTTTTAATTTATAGTGCTCCTCTTATCAGGGAAAATGACAGTATTCCAACACTTTTTTTTCAAACTGAATGAACAAGCTGTCTGCAATTTCAACCATGCCTTCAAATTCCAGAAGAGCAAACTGCAGGGAAAGAGGTGGGGCACATACTCCAAACACGTGTATGCAGGCACACAGGGCCACAGAGCACACCTGAGCTTTAAGTGGGATCCAACAGTAATAGAATAAATACAAAATGAAGGACACAATGTACTTGATTGAAAGAAATCCTGTTGCCATAGGTAAAGGTGCCTTCACTTCTTGAAGCATTATGAAATGCAGAAGTAGGACTCTCTCCTATTGAACAAGCAAACAAAAGCATAACAACCTGCTTAGCCCCAGGGAGTACATTTGGTAAGAGTCGTAATGGTGTTCACACTCAACCTGCAACCTGACCATGTCCAGGCTTTGCCCTGTCATTTCATTTTTTAAGGAGTGACAAAAGTGGAGCAGCCTCACCTCTTTTGGTTCCTGTCTGTCCCAGCCTTGGGGCTGTTCCCAGGTCCCCTGCCTGCATAGGGCTGGCAGCACCTATCTTGCTGCCATGCGTCTGGCTGGTGGACCAGCTGCCTGCCTGCAGCTTCCTAGTCCCTGAGGCACTCGAGTACGCTTCTAATTTTAAGTAATCTGATCATTTGACCATTTTATCATCCAGGCTATGATTTCTGATTATAGTTATATCAATAAATCTATTTGGTTTGGTGTTTTAAGTGTAGTGCTGAAGAAAGCTTGGCACTAGAAAGGCTGATTGAGCATTCCTCAGACTCAAGATACTATGAGAAGGTCAATGAGGTCTCCTAGGGGGTCACAGGATGAAACTGTACCCAAGAGCACACACAAAATACATGTGTAAGGTTTAACTATGCCTTCTGCAGTCAGAAACACAGCTTTAAAAGCATCTTTGAGGAAGGAGAGCCTCCAAGATGTCAGCTGATACCCTGCAACTCCCCTGAGAGAGGAAGAAATACTGAATGCTGTCCCACAGGCTCATCACATCTTTCAAGTAATGGGCTTATATGTTAATTGATTAAAATTTGGGCTGCCATCATAAACCATCATTAAACAAGGCTCACTTTCTTATGTCTTTTCTTCCAGGTCACTGTGATAGTCTCTGATGAATTCCCTTTCTTTTCAATGCTTCGTTTTATTCCGTTTCATTTCATATGATGATAATCCTGGAGGAGCTGAATATCCAGCAGTTTATTTGATTACTCTCGTGATCACCAAAGCAAAAGAAAAAACAACAACAAAGCAAACTACAAAGACTGTCCGATGGGCAAGCCTGGGCACCTCCTCAGGGGATTTTGGGCTGACTCCCCAAGGTGCATCCTGCAGTACTGCTTGATGACATTGCTGGACCCTGTCATGAGAATGTTGCATACAGGATGAACCAGAAGGTGTCTGCAGGCAGAGGTGCAGCTCTGCAGCTAACATAGAGGAGAAGCCCAGGAGGCTGCCTGTGGGAGAAATGGCAGAGCTGAGCTTAGCCTGAGGCAGGTAGGATGCTGAAAGGCACCTCCCTGTGCCTGAAAGGCACCTTGCTACTGACTTGTGGGGTGCACATCACTGCACTCTGGTCTGTGAGCTTCTGTCAAGGCAGTAACTGGAAAGAGTGTACTCAACAGCACAAGGGCAGCCACAGGTGTTTGGGGAGTGATTGTCACTATTTCACCTGTTTAACATGCTTTTCCCTTTCCCAGGGAAATAATGGAATAGCACAAAGAAGTAATTTCCTGCCCAGACCCTGACCATGAAAAAATGCTGCCCAGACCTCTGAGTCCCAGCAGTGATGGTCATGTGCTGGATCAGGCTGCTTGGCCAAGCTGGAGCAGCTAACTTGGCTTTTCGTTGAATCGGTCTCTGTAAAAATTAATGGGGTCCATAAACCAGGCACGGGTGAGTGCAGTCTCCTAACTCCCCATGCTTCTGCAAATAGCATATGGTATTATTTTCTGGGCACAGAGAGTACCTTTGCCTGCAGAGAGCAAGCAACTGAAGAAAAGATTCTTGGCTATGAAGGACTGTCACTGGAGGGAGGACCTGTGTTTTGAGGAGGTGTCTCAATAAAATGAAATTTTTTTTTTTTTGCCCATGAAACATAGGGGAATGCTATATTTCCTTTGTTCATGAATAGAGTACAATCATTACTGACATAGTAATGACAAAAAGACCCCACTCTATGCTTTCTCTTTACTCCTAAGACAACTATTCCGTCTTTGTTTTCAGCAATGTATTACTAAAAACTAATGAAAAAACCAAACAAACTATGCAATATCTGCATGTAGCATGAGGAAGGTTTCCTATGTAGCTCTGATGGGATGCAAGGAAGATAAATGAGACAATGCTTTCAAAAGAGCAATTTCATTGGGAACAGATGCAGGCACATTTCTGTTAGAGCAAGATGGCAATGGCAGTTCTTTCCCATTCAACATCTTTTAATTAGCCCTCTGCTGTTTGAAAACCTGAAAGCATTGTTGGTACTACCTCTGTTTATTAAAGATTCATATTCAGACTTTGCTGGCCATGGGTCATTTGCTTTTTGGAACCAGAGCAACAGAAAATTGTCTCTGAGATATCTGCAAAAAAGTACTTAATGAAATGACTAACGTCTTCAGCCAAGTGTCTAGTTGATTACAGGGTCCAAACAGCAGAACAGCAATAAATCTGCCACAAAGAGAATTGTCAGTCAAGAAAAAAGGCATAAAACCAAACAGACAAGGAAGCAAGAGCTAAAAATGTGAAAATGCAAATCTAGTGTTATTTTTACTAGTCAGAGCTCTGATATTTGAGCACATATGCTAATTTGGTCAAGCGTGAGATCCCACCATGTCTCAGCAAGCACTATTTTACAGGGAAAGTGATGTTCTGTTCTGCAATCATTTTAAATGTTATATATTTTCTCCAGGCAAAAAATTAAAAAAAAAAGAAAGGAAAAAACCCAACATTTTGCAGCATAAAAACCCCAAAGCCTTTCCTTTGCCATAAAACAGTGTATAAATAAAAACACGGTTGTTGTACATTTATGATATTTCCACCAGAGACATTTCTTATCTTCCTTTACTCTGACTAGGAAATGGTGATCAGAAACTCAAATTTCTGGATGTGGGCACGGCCCTCTCCAAGACCCCTGCCCCTCCAAGTACGATATTAAATGCCCATTTAAAGCAAACACTGCAGTATATGCCTGCAAACAGTCCCAAATGCCTTCTCTATCATTTGGATTTCTGCAAGGTTTTTCTTTCTTGTACACAGGGCATCTTTGTTGACATTACCAGCAGGCAAGCTGAAACGAAGCCAGGCTTAACATTATGCCTCAACATTTGAACATGCATTGTACTACGGTTCAGCCGCGTGTCAGGAGGCTGGTGGGAGTGCTCATTTACCCAGGCAGCTTTGGGTATGTTTAATATGTCTCAACACAATACCACACAGAGATACTTGAACTAACACTAAGCAAGGACTGGCAAGGTTAACCAGGCTGGGCAGACCCAGCCTTTGGGAGCTCCGCTAGCTTGCTCAGACCAGCATTGCGCCTTGTTAAAACACACTGCCTGTGATACCCCTTTACTGAGGAGCAGTGAGAGTCACCTCTGTACCTACTTCGTCACATCACCCATCCTGAAAGCCTCAAAGCACACACAGGCAGCTAAACTGGATTGCTCCAGGAGGCTGGCACATACGTGTGCTTTGACACCGGTGTCAAAAGGACCACATAAACACGAGCTGCTGCCTCTGACTCTCAGCCCATCTTCAAGTACACCATTAAGCTTTACAGTGATCTCATTCAAGCCTACAGCAGCAGAGACCTGGTACTATTATACACATTTTACAGACAGGTGAGTTTTAATGCAAAGTCCTGGCACCCTCAACACAGAGTCAATGGGGACTTTTGGTAACCTGGTCAAACTCAGGTACCCTATAGTGGTCTCTGCAGCATGTGGGGCACAGCTCAAGAAGATGGCACCCTGTGATGCCTCCAGCTAAGAGACAAAACTGCCTGGTAACATTGCCTGGTTTTGCATGCCGCTGAACATCAGGTACGCTGACATGCATATATATAAAATATATCTGTAATGCACATGGGCGCACAATATTTTACTCTTTCTATGAATCATACCATACAACCTGTCTGTGCTTGCCAGGAGACTGAAATTCTAGCAGTGCACTCTTAAGAACATCATTAAGAGGCTTAAAGAATAGAGGTGCTGCGTCTCCTTCAAAACAAACTTTACTGTAATTTTGAGGTTGATGCAAAACTTTAGCTGCAGTGCAGAACAATAAACAATACATATTTTATAATGGCAGATCAAAAATAGCATGTGGTATTTCTTTCCTGGGTCTGCCAGTGCTTCTCTTCTGCTTTAAGATCACAAGAGAAGAAAAAGCACGGCTTATTTTGAGTGCTTTCCATTCAGTATTTGTTATTTATTTATTTATCTAATTTTTTTTCCTTTTTGTCCTTTGCAGCTCAGCTTCTGCATTAAGGGTTTTAGCATGTCGATTTTGCACGGTGGTTTCCTTGGGATATTTTACCTATTTCAACTGTTCAAATGTTTCTTAACCAGGAGTAAAAGGAGAAAAGCTTGATTCCCTCAGGGTGATGCAGTGTTTCTGCATGGCATTTCAATAGCATCCTGTTATTCAAACAATTAGAAATCACAGAGGCCATGCACAGAATTATCAGCATACTGCATAGAGATTTTTATTATTATGTAGTGCATAATGAAAATGATTTGAAGGACCCCAAAGCATCATAACAGAAGGAAGCGCTGAATAATCAGGTGATTTTTTTTTCCTTTTCTTTTTTACTGCAAGGGCCCAAAATATTGTGTACTGGACATATGTCAAGCTAAAATGCACTAAAGTGGTGAATATATTTACTGTTGCCCTTCCTTGCATACCAAATGCAACATACTCTGGGAGTGTAGCTGGAGTGCAAAGCCAAGAGCTTGGGAAACTGCTGTACAGCTGCCACGCTGCTGCTGCTTAATAGCAGGGACTGACTGGCAATGCTTAAAAATATGTATGGATGTTTTAGAGGACATTTTTTATGGCCAAGGTTGTTTCAAAACAGTATCTCGGACCTCTCCCAGAGACACCCTGTCTCACAGCCACGAGGAAAATCCCCAGGCACTGGCTCCTTCCCAGAGCTCAGTGAGGACCTGGTCTCATGCTCCACCAGTTTTCAAGTCATTTTGTAGACTGCAGCTCATAAAAAACACGCTAATCTGCCGTGCAAGACACTGCAATTTAATTCCTAGCTCCCCTTTAATTTTTACTCCTTTTTTTTTTTTTTTAGTAAGTTTTTGCCAAAAAACCATCACAAACTTCACTTTTTCTTCCTTCTTACAATTCACACCACCAATTATATAACATGACCTTCATCTGACTTGCTGATGCCTCTGGTGTCCTCAACAGCACATTGAATTGTATGCTAACGCCTTTAGGGCAAAATAAATGAGTAATTTTTATTTTTTTTTCCCTAAATATCATTCTTATTTAAAAGGGACTAAGTTGTATAAAGCAAACCTTGCCAGACTGGATGCTTTAAAGCCAAACAGAGAATTACAAAGCTGATGACTGGGTTTGAAGAGCCATAGAAAAACCCTCACACTAGCAGTGTGACCAGAGAAGAAAATTCTAATTCTGTGCACATGCCAATTCCAGTGTCTGCAGGTATCTAACGTGTGAAGTTTATTTAAAGCTCATGGAATAAAATAAATGCCTTTTTATGGTTTGCCTACACTTGGTGTCCTTCACGTCTCTGTTGTCAGTGCTAAAACAAAGCTTTGCTGATGTTTCTCTCTCCGTAAATATCTGAGGCTGTCGTTCACGAACTGTTTATTGCTGTGTGCCTCAGACTGCTGATATTGTTTTTCTCCTATCTTGAAGCCAGCAAAATAATGAGAATTGTTTCCACAAATCCCAGCATTTCACCCTGGACTGCAACAACCAGTGGGAATATTGCAACATCCAGTGGGAATCACGGGATATTATCTAGCTGCAGGTCTTGGCATGGACCTTGCTGTGCAGAAAGGATCGATCTGCTCACAAAGAACTACAGAACCATCTGGCACCAACAGCAAATTTCTGGAAACACCTATGTTAGCAACTCCAGAAGTTACTTCTGAAAGTGGAAAGTGGGTTCTGATTTATCAGTGAAAATAAAGGGATGATGGCCCTTTGGCTAGCGGAGAGCAGTGTGCTGCCAGCCCCTCGCAGCATCCACTGCTGGTGGGGAATGAAAGGTTTAGGAGTGACCTTCCTAAAGACAGTGGTAAGAAAACCATGGTACAAGAATTCCTCAATGTGAAGACTGCCTCCACATGTGCAAAACCGGACTACTGTTCACTATAAATGTCTGTGTCCTTAAACACATATGCCTCTACCTTCTGAGGAGACCTGCCTGTGGCAGTACGATCTGAACTGCCTGTGTACTCCAGGCTATCCTGTTTGGTTAGCTGCCTTCAACCACAAACCGAAATTCAGTTTAGATACTTAACAAAATTTTAGGAGGATACTTCTAGGTTTTCCTTCAGGCACTGTTTGCACCTCCTGCATGTACAACAATAAGGCAACATAACCTCATGTCATCCTGCACAGCAGTGAAATGAGATCTCGGCCACAAGTATGAGCCCTGGCACCCGATAAAATCACTGCATGTGCAAGAAGGAGGCTGCAGTAGTAACCTTCTTTTTCCTCAGACCATCCATGTCTGTAGATGAAAGTTAATGTAGAAAACTAGGCATGATTAGTGTCTGGGGATGCTGCCTCTCCTGAAGTTGTGTCAGGGAAGGTTTAGGTTTGATATTAGAAAAAGGTTCTTCACCCAGAGGGTGGTTGGGCACTGGAACAGGCTTCCCAGGGAAGTGGTCACAGCACCAAGCCTGACAGAGTTCAAAAAGCACTTGGATGATACTCTCAGGCACATGGTGTGAACCCTTGGGGACAGTCCTGTCCTGGGCTAAGGGTTGGACTTGATGATCCTTGTGGGTCCCTTCCAACTCATTATATTTTGTGATTCTGTGATTCTCTTGATGCCTCACGGTGCCAGTGGCTGGCTGCTTTTGGGATCAAGCCCCAAGGGAAAGTACTGCTGCCAGGGAAAGGAAGACAGACAATTGTAGGAAATGTACCATCTGAAGGACATGACCTTGCCAGCAAGCAAATGAGATAATAGTAAACTTCCTCATGTCTCAGACACAGATAAGTGGAATCCACCTGCAGCTCCTTGAGAGGAACAAGCAGTGGCCAAGACAAGTGTCCCTGAGGACCTGTGCTCCTCCACATGGGACAGCTCCATTACAAAATAGGCAGGCTGAGAGACAGCAATTAAATTTGTACACCTGGGGACATCTCACACAGGCAGCTAAAAGCTGCAGCCTGCATGTGGGAAGGGACCAGGGCAGGAGATGGACTCTGTGAGGAAGGGACACCTGCTACTCCGCAGGGGCTGTGAGAGCTGAGGTCAGCCCTGTGCATCAGCTCCTATTGAGTTTTCCTCAGGCTCATATTTAATGCATGGAATGTATTTTTAATGGTTTAGATGTGTGAACAAACCGTGGCCCTTGATGTTCCAACATGGGTGTGTGAAGGAGCCTCCGACCTTCTGCAATGGATGCAGTTCTATTTTAATAGTAAACATAAAGCAGGATGGAAGAGATGAAGCATTCTATTAAGACATTTGATAATAAATTGGTAAGTGCTTTCCCAGTGTTTTACATAGTTATTCTCTCTGCTGATCTATTTAGCCAACACATGTAATTCTGAGCTACAAAGCTGTATTCCTGCTTTTGTAAACATACTTACATAAAACTCAATAAAAACACAGTCTATTTATTGCTAAAATGCTAGTAGGAAATTGGAAAAGGTATAAATACAATTCATTGCTGGTGATCTCCTGCCCCCTGAAGGCACTGTAAGGCTCCAAATCTTGCTCAGTTCACAGCATCATAAAACTGAGGCAATAAATGTCACTCCTTTCTTGATTGCGCATTAGGCCAATCAGCTTTTTATTGCGACTAAATAGGCCGTCATGAAGGCACCACTCAGCTTAGTACTAGGGGATGACCAGCTAAATGGGGGGCCAGGGAGAGAGGAACGCTTATGTTTAAATAACAAGGCTAAAAGAAAGCAGGGGGGAAAAAAGGTGCAAAAGCATGTTGCTCTCCAAGGCCTCCGCACTTGCTCTTTCATGCTGCAATGCCTTGATGTACGCAGACGATTATGTGTCAATGCACATTAATATCTGATGTGCATTATCATATTATCATCCCTTATGTGTACTTTCACAGCCTGGTGAGCACAGGCTCTCCCAGCTATGGGGTTACACAACTAACAAAACCACAGGGTTACAAACCAAGCCTCAGAGCACCTGTGCACAGCTCTGCCCTTGCAGAGCCCAAAGGGAACCCTTTTGTAAACCTCCCACAAAGTGTCAGGAGCCAGGCATGATCTTTACAACACCCTGTATTACAGCAAGAGCACAAAACAGGCTGCCAAACGATTCCTTCTAATGCAAATAAAAGCATGAGCTGAGAAGACTGAGACATTTTCCTACCTAAGACTGAAAACCACAGCCACAGCTGGTGGCAGAGGAGTAAAAAAATCCCTGTTGTGGGTTGGAAAAAAATAAAACCGTTCCTCCCCACCACTCTCCGACGGGACTGTCCACAGTCCCGCGCTGTCGTGCCCATGGAAACTGCTTCGGGAACGGAGCCGCGGCACACACCGGGAGCCGCCGGGGGCTGTGGGTGATGGCGCAATGATGGCCAGCGGCAGCGGGCGAACCAGCGGCGGCGGCGCTGGGAGAGGCCGGCAGTGGTCCGGGCTGGGTCAGCCAGTGCGGGTCCAGCGGACTGCCACCTCCGCCGCCCCTCCGTCTCTCGGCCGCGGTCCGCTCCAAGGCACGTGCAGTCCGAGCAGCGGCGGCGCCTCCTCGTCCCCCCCGCCCTGTAGCAGTGCTGTGGGCGGTCGGCGCCCCGTAGCGCGGCGTGCGCGCAGGGGTACGGGAGCCGGGCC
>VYZS01101963.1:2005-23546 GCA_013400695.1 Neodrepanis coruscans | reverse complement strand
GTCTAAATAAATATACACGCATTTTTTCAAACAATTAAGAGTTAGGTTTTCAACTCCAGCAACTAGGAAAAAGTGAGACAGATTTCCCAGCTTTTCTAACGCCACATACAAATTAACATGATGATAATACTAACGATACTTTTTAACTGGAAAAACTTTAGGTCAATTATTTTTCCCAATTCTATTTTTACCAACGTATGAAGCTGTAAAAATCCAGATGGAATAACGTAAGTTACAATGGCAACAAAATATTGTTGTGTTTCTAGACTTTGTCTAAATTGTGCATGTTCCAAAATTATAAACCAGAGTGTTTTATACATTTTTTTCCAGAGTAATAACCACCTCATTCACTTTGAGATAAATCTCTGGGTGCAGAAAATGTACTATCTTACATTTGTAATGCTTTCTAAACCACAGTACCTTTAAATAATACAACATTCATTAAAATAGAAGAGTAGAGCAAATTACTGTACCAAACATCCTCCGCATCTTCATCACACTCTGCCCCAAACTGGCAAATGTCACAGGTCGATGTCTCTTTTTGATTGGTTTCACCTGAGCCTTCATTGACTGTTTGATGGAAAGCAGAAGAATATACATTAGTAAAGACAGCACTGTAGCAAAGCACTTCTCTCTCTCTAGAAAAATCTATTCACTGCATCAGCTTAACACATTGCTCACGAAGCCAACAGCTGCCCAACAGTGTTTCTGAATGGGGCCAACACAGAGCTTTCCATGGTGGTTTGTGATAAATTCCCTGAATTATGGAGTTAAAAGTTAAAACCAGAGAAAGACCCTTTCTCTTCATTTTCCCCTTGAACAATGACCCCTTCGAGCTACAGCCCAGGAAGGTTATATCTCCACTGAGCCTCACTGCTTTGTTCTCTGGGAAAATAATGGAGGTGCATTGATAGCATCACATGCTGCCCTGTGTCCTTTACCCACGAAGGCCTTGAGATGGCCCCAAGGGGATGCTTTCCTTGAAAATGTTTTGAAATTACCTGCCGTGTGTGCAATCTAGTCCATTCCAAAGGCAAAACATTTTTCTCTGCAGAAGTACAGTTATGAGCCCCAAGGACTAGTTATCTCTGGCAGGAAAGATTTAGTGCTGTCCAGAGGAGGGGACAATCTCCAGCATAGGTTAAATATGAAACCCAGGAAAGTCAATGATGATGTCTGTAAGGTTTGTACCTGGCCCTTAAGTCAAAAACATGAAGGAACTAATGGGAAAATAAAACTGGG
Source organism: Neodrepanis coruscans (assembly GCA_013400695.1). Lineage (NCBI taxonomy): Eukaryota > Metazoa > Chordata > Aves > Passeriformes > Philepittidae > Neodrepanis > Neodrepanis coruscans. Next base: position 22,304 of record VYZS01101963.1, on the reverse strand, counting down.
TGTAAGAGGACTGTGAAAAAATGTTAACAGCCGTGTACTGAAAGACAGAAAAAGACCACTAAGGCAGGCACCAAGAAGAAGGCTTGCTAAAAAATCCCAAAAGAAACATTATCTATGTTTGTATTGAAGTATGTAAACATCCTTTAATATGTTTTGAAAGATGCCACTTTATATCAAAACACTGTACCTAGCGAAATCCTACTGCTAGTTGCAGAGTTATTGAACAAATGCAGAATTTAAGCATCAATCAGCTTTTACTGATATTGTCATCTGCACAAACAGCCTCTGCAGTGTCATCTCTCTTGCATCTGGAGTCAGCTCTGTCATGCAGGCTTACTGCAAACCTGGGTCCAACCTACCAAAGCTGGTGGATACACTGAAGTGCGTCGGCAGCCCCGGTGACACCAACTGCACAAATCATCTGCCTGAGGTACTTCCTGGTTGTTACCAGAGGCTTTTGTGTCAGAGTGCTCTGACTTCGAATAGACTGCTCTTGTTATTTACTCACGAATTTCAATCTTTCACAAAGCCGCTAGAGGAGAAAGGGCTTTTACCCCTAGAAGAGCAAGTGTGACCTCAATACCTGTTTTTCAGTTATTTTGGTTCTGTATCCTGGTCAAATTAAGTAACCTCTGACACACTTCCCATTATGTAAAAATGGGAATAATACCATTTTCTACCAGCAGCGAATATGGAAACAAGTATATTAAAACATGGTGATATGCTTAGATACTGCAGTGATATCGACAAAAGAAACCCCTGAGATGGATGACTTGTCTAAGATATTTTCTTCTAAGCCTCCATATAGTCAAAGGAAGCATTGGTATGTTTAGGTATGAACTATGCTGCACAAATTTCTAATCAGTCATTCCTGAATTTAGACTACATTAAATTGAAAAAAATCACCTATGATGAGCATGGTGATTAACTATTTGTACAAATTTGCTATCTTTTGTATCCATAAAGTTCATGCACAAAAAACCTAAAGGGAAACCAGGAAAACACACACTGGATTTTCGTTCTACTGCATTGTCAGGCTTTATAGGGAGGATCTGAGCTGTGGTTTTAATGTTTCCTTAAACAACCCAGAAACTTTTTAGGCTTACATTTTATAAAAGTCAATGTACAAGGGTGGGCAAGGTGTCCAAGTGCCACATCCTCACACCATTAACATCTCCATGTGCTGCCTGTGTGATTCTGACTCCAGAGCACTGTGAGGCTCATGCTCCTCCTCACCTCCCTGCAGCTGCATCCAGGTCTGAAATTTTCACGAAGTTTCATTTACATTTTAAATATAGCAATATCTTTTATTGAGAAGATAACTCTGACAGCCAATCTTGAAAGGAGATTTCCAGCAGTTAAGATATTAGGCAGGACATGTAATGAGTGACTGTATGCAAAAAGGACAATGGGACCTATAAGCAGAAGACTTCTTACAACAGGCAAGCATTCCTCACCTATCAGAAATATGACAATTGCTTCAGTTCAGGAGGGTGAGAATATATACTTAATGGAATAGAGCTTTAATTTCTTTATTATGTTATTCTGCAAATCACTTCCCTTGTATTTCCTTTTAATTAAAAACATACGCCCTGTTTTCTTCCTCCCTGTAATGTTTCCATTCATAACTGTCCAGCATGTGTGGTTTGACCAGGGACCTCACACAATTCCACATCACAAGACAAGTGATATAGGTACTTAAGTCATTAAAGAAAGGCATTTGAAAGACTGAGCATGTCAAAGAAAATTAACTGATTTAGGGACGACTAACCACACTACGGCACATTGCAGTTCTGAATTTATACTTGAAAATAATAGGTCACTCCCTCGTATTTTTCTGAAGAAGCTCTGCATCCACCTTTCCATAGTCAATGTGCACACTGTCATTAATTGTCCAAGTGTGCAGCGATCCTGATTAAAAAATACAGCTGTTTATCTTGCTCGCTCCTTCTGTTGTCAGTAATCACAGATAACATTATTCTTTATATTTCCTTAAGGTGTGTTTTCTCTCCCTACACAAACATACCCACTGGCACATGCACCCACACTGAGAATTGACACACACAGGGGCTTGTTTTCTCCATGCTGTGCAGATAAGTGCTTTGATAAATCTGGACATCTTAGAATGAGTTATTTTCCCAACATTTCCTGCTGCTTTTTAGCTTGAGGACTAGTGGATGCTTATTTTCTAAGGTGACTCTTTTTCCTTTTTTCCCTCACTGCACTTGCTGATTTGCACTTCTTTCATAACCCAGCTGAAAAAAAACGGTTAGCAAAAATAATCTAGTTTCTGGATTCCTCTTCTCAAAGGAGAATGATATTTCTTCCCATGCATGTTACATAGGTCTCATATTAGCAACTGTCGAGGTTTTAACACCAAGACCCTGCAGGAACATAGCAGAGCTCCAGGGAGGCTAAACGCTGAAGCCCGCCACTTATTACTCATACAAATGAGAAATGTTAAGCTGCAAACTCCTATTTGCATTACCAAGATTAGCAACTTCAAGAGTCCAAAGAAATGTGCTAACAAGGGTTAGAAGGTCACTAACATTATCTGAAAGTCACTTCAGAGACTACATCAGTTTCCTAAGCAATATAAATTCTTAGCTGTGAAGGCACTACACACAATTTACAGAGTCAATGGACTGTGGTAACCACAACAGCTTCTGTTTTAATCATTTGGTCTTTCTCTGGCATTCTCATTGTGCTCAGATCAGATACTTCAAGAATATCTGTATTGTTTGCAAGTACCACAAGAAAGAAACTATTTCTGAGGCCTTTTATTCTGCTTCTCTATTGAAAAAAAAAATGATTGAAAGTATCATCAGTAGATTGGTCTGACCCTATGCTTATCTCCTGTAATATCAGGAGAGAACTAAAAGCCCCAAACTGCTCCCTCCACTATAGACATCTCCACTTTCTCTTTACACTTAATCTCTTAAGTCTACATACCTCTTCTGTAGATGCTACAACCCCAGAAAGTCAAACTAGAACTTTATCCACACAGCTTCCCAGACTCATGATACACTGGAAGTTAGAGTGGTGGTTCACATGTCAACAAATGGATATCAAAATCTCTGTGCTCAAACTTCTGAAAAACCCTTGCTCAGTGTCTTTCCAAGATGCTTGACAAATGTCAGAGTCAGGACTGAAATAAGCTACTTGCAATTTCCAGAAAAGCAGCTCCAGTGGGATGGTAAGAAATATGCACAGCATCTTGATCTGATGCACAAAGTGTCACAGGGGACTTGCACGTAACTTGCCCAATGGACCATACTGTGAGCAGTAAATGGAAGTGGGTAAAGTTGCTGGTGAGCCATTAGGGTGAGAGACAATTAGGTGGCAACACTGGCTAAACACAAATCTCTGAATCTCTCTTTGCTAACACACCTCTGAAGGTAATAGAGCAAACTCAGGAAAGCATCAGCTCAGTTTTCACATAGGACTATTATAATAATCCTTATTCAATATATTTTAACTATACTGGAGAACACAACAAAGAAACAGTATAAAGCATAACCACACACTCGAATATACAAAATATAGCTATAATGAATTATGAATTAAGACTACTATTATGTAGTCTTCCTTTGATTGATGTGATCAGATGAAGGCTCATCACTGATTCTGACCTGACTCCTTATGGTGGGACATCTTTGCTATTTTTGAAAGAAGAACTTCAAAAAAAGCTTTCTGTAGCTCATCTTAACATCTTAACAGGATACACGCTTCTTTTTAGCTATAAAGTTTAGGTAATAACAAAAATCACATGGAGACGACAATTGATGGCCATTTTTTGTATCGTGGAATGAAAGATGACATGCAAAATAAAATGCAGAGGAAGAGGAGGAGGATGCTCTTTAGAACAGCTGAGGGGATCTTGCCACACACTTCAGTCCTAACAGGAGTGCTCTGAGCAGGTGACAAGGTGAGTGGATGAAGTGAGAAAGCTCTAAGAAACCAGGGCAGAGAAGCCAGCATAATTTACCAAACGTGTTAGAACAAACACTACCTGCACCTGTACCGAACAGCTAACAACACCTTGCAGACTGTACCAATAAAAGCCCAGATGCTGCAAGCAACTTCATTCCAATCAATAAGTCTCTTTTTCCTGAAAGCATTAGCTCAGTCAAAACCTGCAAAGTGAGAAAAATGAAGGATGTGAAGCGGAGGGTCAACTCACGAATGACTCTGCTCTCGAAGTCTGGCTGAGGCTCAGAACAGCATTACAGTCAAAATGAAAGGAAAATGGCCTACAGTACTGGTAATAAATTCAAACTCTGACGTGCCTTGTTCTGCTTTACTCCTGCCAGCTGGCTCCATATCAATAAATACAAATTTGCTCTCCCTCACACCCACAAACACTCTGGGGAAATTACTTATCGCAAGAGAAAACAGTGTCTCTACCCAGCTCAAGACCTGATGCAGAACTCCTTAAGGAGACTGGAATGATTCTCCTTCACGCCAACAGGCCTTTGATTGGTTTCTCCATGCCACCACAGGTGAGTCCTCGAAATCACCTCTCTGATGTCTATGAGTGTGTGATTTAAACAGCACCAGGGTTGTACCATACCTGAGCTGGCTGCTCAGGAAACCAGGCCACCTTTCTCACGGTTTATACTGCCTCAGGTCCCATGTTTGGATATTTTTGCATTGCCATTCTCAGTCAAGTGCTGGAAAAGGTTAATGGGATGACTTTGGCACGATACAAATACCTGACAGGGTTTTTGAGGAGGAACTAGATGCATCCAGCCAGCACAGATTGCTGATAAAATGTGCTCTTATCTTATTGCTAAAGACCATGTAGATAGAGCCTGGCACTGCTTTGATGCCAGTCAGTCTCAATTTGCAGTGTTTTCCAGCTCTCATATTTATACTGTGACTCTCAGTTTATATTTCTTTTCTTAAAAATCATAGCCGGTGGATTATCTCAATGCATAAGAACCTCAGCTTCTACATATACATTTGTTTTGAAAGGTATGTCTAAGCTTTAAGGCTGTGGAGAAAAAGCTTGTGAGTATAACAAATACCAGAAACTATCATGTTTATAATTTTTTTAAATACTCCTTTTGTAGGGCTGATTCATGATTTGTCACTCCTGTGCAATGCTGAGTTGATGTCAGACAGGAAAAGCAGCACTTCTGGAACAGCTCACCCTTGTACACAGCCCTGTGCTGAGCTCACCCACAGCTTGTGCTGAAAGCTCTGCTTCTGCCCTGGATAAAGTCTCATTAGTTCAAGAAAACAGTGTCTGGGAGTGCCCTGAGTTCAGTAAATAACTAGTACAAAAACTGTTCCACATCATTACTAAGCACAGCTCTCTCTTTAGCTCCTGCCTTGCTTCCTGTCATGTCTTCCTTCTCATTCTCTTGTCCCTTCTTTCCTTTTCCCATCACCCCCAGTTTTTCAGTGGCACTTTCCCTAGGCAAGGGCCCAGCCCAGAGCAGCTCTGCAGCCCTGCAGATGGGGTGCTGCTGCTGTGAGGAGAGGCATGGGCCCATGCAAAGCTGTGCACTTTCCACTTCACACAGCTCAACATCTCAGAAACCTCAGAAGCCTTCTTCAGCTGGGGGTCTCCCCTGGAGAGAGGTGCAGCATTCACACTGTCTGAATCTAAATTACCATGGCTAAAAGTGGATGGGATGGGAATGGTTTCATAGGAACAGCTCTCCTCCTCTGCATCTGTCTGACTGCAGTTCTACCCTTTCAGCGGGTGCAGCTGGAGGTCTCCTGCAGCACCTGTGTCTGAAACCAAGACACGACCCCCCTACAGACCCCTGTAGGGACTTTTCTGCATTTGTACAACCACGGCCAAGAGGGAACGGATTCAATTCTTACTCAAAGTTTATTTATTCTAAATAAACACCACTTTCTTGTTTCTGTCTCATGCATATTCCTGCTGCTCCCACAGTGCATTTGATAAAAAATTAAATACGATTAGTCGAGGCCAGTTACTCCTAGCAAATATCTCTAAAGGCATTTCAAAAGGAATGGCTCATTGAATAAAACCCTATTGTAAGCTTTCTAAATGCTGACATGAAACAGCTGCGATTATTGCACCCTTGTGCTGTCCCCCTACAAAATGTGATGTTTGCCTGGTGTATGTGGGATGCCAACATTGCAGATTTATGAAGGTGTACAATGAACAGCATTGACAGTATTTGCCAGCTTGAGGAAGAGGAGGCTAATTTAATTTTGCCAAGAGCTTTCCCTCATAAACAGCTTTGAGTAAAAAGCCAAATAGCATATGGGGACTATTCATCTCTGCCTTGCATTAATTTAATTTAAAAAAAATCACTTTCTTGCAGAAGAATTTTCAAGAAATAGATATATCTTTTTGTAAAAACATGCCTGCAATGCTGCCAAAGCTTTTGTGGCATCAGTCCTTGTTCTCATGTGTTTCAATAAGCCCAACGGCACAAACAAAACAACAAGTGGACACGGCCACAGCTGGAAAGATGCAATGCAACGGGTCACCAACCAAGGCCATTATTAAAGAGCCTGTAAGGAGATAACTGTAGTCCTAATTGCAAGGACCAGAAGAATTTTCAGGATCAAGGAGAAATGAAAAAGGATGATGTCTGATTCCTCCCTCAGGTTGACTTGCATGGCCACACAGATCATTAAACCTCAGCACTTTGTCAACGTCAATAGGAAACTGCAGTCCAGGAAAATACCCAATGTCTTAACGCTTTTCTTATTTGTCAGGAAATGGCCATCAAAGGTTACTCTGGAGGAGAGTCAAGTGTGAGTTGCTTCTGGCTGACTGGTCCTATGTGCCAGAAGAAGTGGAATAGGCCAGGCTTGAAACTACTTTCATCCTCTCTGTGGACTGATAAACCTGCAAAGCCCCTGGCACCTTCAGGCTCTGCTGAAAAGCGGGGACTAGTTGTGGTCCCTCCTCTTCCTCTTGTATGTCTTTTATGAAGGTACATCCCTCACCATCCAAAACAGTAGCTTACTGCTGGATACCTTGAGCTTGATGCACTAAACACATGATGCAGAGGTCATTTGATAGACGGAACATATGGACTATATACCTGCTGTAACATGGCACTGACAGCAAACTACCAAGAAATGCTGCACTAAATAGAGGTTCAGTCAGAAGAATATGAGGCAGCAGTTCCACTTTCTGTAGGGAAAGATGCTAGCTGGAAATAAACCACAGAAATTATCAGTCCGTGCTTTACGTGATTGGTGTCATGAATTCACATCCTGTCTGAGGCTCAAAGTACTTTCATTCATTCTATGCAGAGAGGAACTGGCATCACCAAATTTACAGAAATTTGGAGGGGGTGGGGGCGTGGGGAAAGAGGAAGGATCCAATCCACAGTTTCACAAAGCCTACAACAAGCAAGTCCCAAATGGGTGATGTGACTTTCCACAGCTTTCCACATTGAAACGGTGCTTTTGACAGCTTCCTACTTGGTGGAAAGATTAACAGAAGAGTTGAATGTGAACCTTCACAGCTACTCATCTTTCAAGAAACAGAATGAAAGGAACAAAGATAAAACCTAAAAGAGCTGTCTAGCATCCACTTGGTGACTACTTCAGTTTTAAGATCTTTGTCACTTTGCTATTGATTTAAATCTGTGTATCCTTTTGAATATTAGTATGGCTAGCAAGATAGCAACATCATACATAAAAATGTTCTTTATTCCAGAACAGATGAAACTCCAAGTGGTAAAAGAGGATTTAGGTATCTCTGAAGATTTCTTATCTCTGTGCAACATAACTCTCTAATGGTTCAGTGCCTTGGAGGGTCATCTGAGATCACTTATCACATAAATCAAATAGGTGGCAGGCTATAAGAATGGAAGCCTATAGCAATTTCATGTCTTTGCTTGCAGACATCAAATCTATCTTTCAGGCAGACTATAGAGGAGATAATATGCCACTTCATTTAAGCCACTGAAGAAAACCAAATCTGGGTATTAACCAATTTTAGGAAGCTGCTCCTAGTCTTGACTGCACCACAATTATCTTGGGAAATGACTGGTTTTAAAACCTAAAATGTGGACCGCAGACACTGGTCCTGGTTTTAATTTACACTAAAGCTTCTGTAAATCCCTCTGGCAATGGAAGAGAGTGTCAGAGCAAGTGAAAGTCCAATTTAGTTTATGTCCCATTTACATAATCAGTGTCGTGTAAAGTGGCTCTACTCTAAAAATTACTTGGGTCTACCGTTCACTGAATTCAACAAGAAGAACACAGTTTTCTTCTCCCACTCCACTTTTCTTCCATGTTATATTCCTTTCTGTTTATTTCTGTGGTGCTAATGCAGGTAACACACATGTGACTGAGAGCTGGAGCTGCCCTGCAGCTCAGAAGTCAAGAAGATCCATTCAGCAATGGCGTCTTGGAAGGAGGCAGCTCAGTCAGGTACCAAAACTGACAGTAAAAACCCATGTTTAGCCAGGATATATTCTTGTGGTTGGGAGCCATGATAGATGGCTCTTCATCCACCAGCTCAGTGATCAGCCTGAACAGAAAGGATCCACAGCTCCTGCCCCAGAAGAATTTAAAATTTCTGCAGTAGTATTCCCTGATCTGCAATTGTCACCACTGAGCTGATCCTCTAAACTTGTACAACCAGGGCTCATCCCTGCGTTCGCTCCTTTTTCTATAAATGAGAATTCCCTTAAAAAAAAAAAAAGAGAATGTATCTCAGAGCTGGCTGTAAAGACATCCCTCCTGATATGTACAAAGGTATTTCTGCCTTCCCAAGCCTGGTCTCTGTCACAGCTTGCGGTACACAGGAGTACTGGCACTTTAAGAACTTGCCAGAAACTGAGGGCAGATGCAAAGTCTCCAAGTCCTGCAGGTGGAGATACAATATTTATGCAACATAGATCCCATCTTTTATATAACCCTACTCTTCAACAAACATGAAAACATACAACATCAGTTAACGGCATGAAAATATTTAGTTGCAAGACAACCTTTCAGGACAAAAGGGAAACAAAACAGTCAAACCATATTTTTCCCTTTTATTTCCATTATTAGTGGGCAAGTTGAGGCACTGTATGAGTAGCACCACTACTGGCTTACAGTACTCCTTGGTTTATGGTTTATGCAGTGGAATAGTTGTGTGCACCCCACAAAAGCCATGAGAAATACTGACAGCACTGCTGACAGCCTAAGCAGAAAAGCAAGCGAGTTCATGGATGAGTAGCACAGCCATTCCTGGATGGGTGGCAAGGATTTAGGAGAAGACGCCTCCATGGACCAGGTGTGTGGATAAGCTGAGGATCTAATTTTGCACTGTCACCCAGAATTTACGTGACTGGGAGGAAAAACCTCCCAGACCTCCACTAACAGAACAAACAGATTGAGTGTGACACATCAAACTCAGCCCTGATACGAGCAGCAGAAAAGTGTGGATTTGAATTCGTTTACACCAGAACAATGTTGCCCTTCTGAGTATAATTTTACAGATGTGTTTATGATATAGGGGGAGCCATATGGCACGAAAGGTTTAAACATTTAATCTCACTTAGCTTCAATACACTGCATATACAGAAAATTGGAAGCCCAGCGGGAAAATGCCAGATTTCATTCTCACTTAGTTGTGATTAACCTTTATGAGCTTGCTCAGAGTTTTGTCACCTGCGAAGTCATTCGGGGCAGGCAGGCTGCAAAAACCCTGATTTGCTGCTTTGGCCAATGTGCTGCAGCTGCTGAGCTCAAGTTCTTCAAGGGCTGTGTTGCCCAAAATGCAGGCTTCCTCTGCCTCAATAGCAGTATGCCCTACCCCACACCTTCCCCAAGTACAGAAAGTGTAGAAGGGACCATTAGGGAGTTAATGACCTGGAGGGACTCTTCCCCTTCTCTTCCTGCAGCTGGGCTTCCTTGTGGTGCTGAGTTGGGTTGAGCTGAGAGCAGCCTTACACCAGCAGACAGACGAAAGGCAAAGAGCTGATACATATCACACTTTGCAAATATGCTCTTTCTCATTAATACTGATTCCCACACACAAACACTTTAGCTATATTCACTGATTGCATTACCATTGCAGAAGTGTAATTAACAAATTAAAAGGGAGGATTGTGATTCAGTTTAATTTGGGAAAAATCTTTAAATAAATAAAATTAAAAAAAAAAAGGAGTCTGATGAGTCTGAGTTCCTCTCTGCTATTCATTTTAATGCCTTGGACATGCTGTAAAAGAAATGTTTTTGTCAAAGCAAACATGTCCTGAGTATGCTGCAGTACTGGCATACATGGGTCCTGAAAGAAGCAACGAGACAAAAAACAAACAAATGAAAGAAATCCTGACAGATGCTAAACCAGATACTAGACTGCAAATGAAGGTGTATCATCATGAAGAGAGGAAGGGGGAAAATGCCAGTTGGAAGCTGTTCAGACTGATCTGAGTCTGCCAGCTTATTTATAAAAACTTATGAAAAGCAACTGAGAACACTCACATCATCAACTCACAAATATCTGTAGAATTAGGGAAGGTAGAAAATCCCCCATACTTGCTGCCTGTCCAAATCTTTGTATGAAAAAATAAGCCAGTTCCACTAAGTAAATCAATGTTTGCAAGAGCAGTCAAAACTTCTGAGCCAAAGTTTGACTGATTTCTCTCTGAACACCAACTGAGCACACCTGGAAGAATAGCTGCAAAATGATATGTACTTCCCCTCACATTTCCTACAAAAAACACCTTTCAGGTGATCTAATATTATGAGAAACCATAATCATTAAGGATTGATCATGATAATATAATTTTCTGGATGGCTTATTAACCTACTAAGACATGTTTTTCTCTACTTCCCTTCATTAGCGACGACAATAATTAGGTAAGGACAGAGCAGCAAAATTGATCACATGCTACCGCCAAAGGGGACAGAAAATGTATCATGGACATTTAGCATAATGTTCTCCAAACTTGAGATACATTAATTTTATTTAGTACCACAGCTATTTTCTGTCTTTGATAGAAGGAATCCATTAATGTTGATATTGTATAACAGAAGCTTATTTTTCTCCTATTCAAAAATGGAATTTTCTTTTTTCTTTAAAGTTCATAATACAAAATGAAATGAGACAAGAAAACATGACCCTCTCAAGTCGTCCTTTCCTTACTTCAGTCTCCTCATGAAAGCGGCACTTTAAAAGCAGAACAGCTGCAGAGCTCTGACTAGGAATCAAAGAAGAGAGTTATACTGTCACCTCCCGGACAATAATCCCCAGAGACACTTTCTTCATTTTTTTGGGTCAGCTTCAGACAGCCTTCCCAGTTCCTGCCACCCCAGTCACCAGAACAAAGCATCTGTAGCTTACACTTAGGCAGTTCTACTCAGGATATGTGTCTCCTTACACACACAAATTGTATACATTTGCAGCAATGACCAAATAGCAGGTGCACTCTGAGCCCACATTAAGGTCAGTAACAGCAGCAGCAGAAGCACCAGCAATGTGTGGGCTGGAGGATGAAGGAGCAGCCACACGAAGTGTCAGTGCCTGTGTGCTGCCCATCACCTTTGTCACCTGGCAACCGCAGTGCCACAGCCCCAACCCACAGAGCAGCTGCCCCGACTCTTGAATGAGAAACTGCCAGTTAAGTGATGACCCTGGTCACATCTGTGAGGTGCTGAGGTAGGGACTGGTGTCAAGCTCGCAGCTCCACGAGACCTGTAGCATTCTGCCAGCGCGGGAAGTGCGTGTAAATGTGAGAGTGACAACGGCATCAAAGCAATAGTGAATTTTTACGCACTTTTTAAAACTGTGAGCAACTGGCTTTCCCTGAGCTCTCCCCCCATGTGAGTAGTAGGCAGCTTTCTGTAGATAAACGCATTACAGGGAGCTGAAAAGAGTTGACATTACAAACTTGGCACTCCAATGGCACTCCAGTGTTCTGTACTAACAGGGAAAGGGAGGATCTGCCAAAGCAAAAGCCAGAGATAATACAAAAAGCATAAACCCAGCATATTGACCTTATTTAAGTCCAAAGAGCATAACACTAGGATACTTAATGCAAAAATGTCAAAAATATCCTTTATTCTACACACACATTAATGTTTCCTTTAAATATGCAATTCACTTGATATCTGCAATCCCCCCTCTTCAGATGCAAAATCCAAAATAATGATTATATCAGTCATTGCTTAATACATTCAACTGTGGCCCTGATTTTCATGCATGAATGGTCATTTACATATCATTACCCATCATGCCATCCACCCAGATTTTTCTTTCTAAACAGAGTAACATATTTAAAGTTGTCATTTTAAAACAAAAATGCTTAAAAAAGGGATTTTCATTTCTTGTTATCTTATCTGTGCTCTTAGCAGCAAATAGACCAGAATATTAAAACCGAAAACTCTCAGACTGTGTGACAACTGTCACAGTGAGAAGATCTTAAGAAGAGACAATTATCACGGGATTTTTCTCAAATTTGGAAACACAGATAAATATGAACAGAAATGCTGAAGCAAACCAACCAGAAGCAAAACAGTAATTGGAGTACGTTCTTCTATTTTTCTAACACAAGCCCTTGTTGGGGGCAAAGATATTTCCATGTTAGAAAAATCACTGCGGACATGAGGTGCAGTTAGAAGCTTTGCATGAATAAATTACCATTTTTCAATTAATATTGCCCATGCCCACAACAGAGGAGGGATTTTTTTCCCCTCCTCCTGCTACTTTTAAAGTAATTTTCTGCTATGTTTAATTAGGAAATTTCTCTACAGAAGGGAATGTGATAGAAGATTAATTCTCTATTTTCTCACCCACTGTGTCAGTAGACTCAAGTGGACACTATAAACCCCAGTTAAATACGACGAGGATGATCAAGCACGGAGCTCCTTTCAAGAGGTCGCGTCCGCAGACTGTAGATCTCATTTCAAAACAATAGAAATGAGTTAGAAAATGGTATCTCTCAGTGGTGCAGCACCACAGAGGAACAATTACAAGTGTTTCATGGTGCGAGGGTTCACCATGCTGGCTGAGAGGGTTCGCTATCACAGCTAATGACACTGAACGCTGCCGAGTGAGAAACAGCATTTCCACAACCATTGATGTTTTGGGTCTGTTTCTCCCTTTCACCACTAATAACTATTCCTCTAATAGTCCCATCCTATGTTACATCTTTTATGCCAAGTATGAAACAGCAATTAAGCAATAAATAATGAAATACTTGCTGGTGGGCAATACAGTAAAGTTTGGGTTTAATTTTTTTTTTAAAGAGAAGAGGCCAAGGGCACAAACTGTATTTGTTTTTAATGAACAATGAAGGGAATGAGCTATTTACCCTCAGGACATAAAATCCTATGAATGGCCTATTGCTGCCAATGCTGAGTAAATATCGGGTTAAGGCTTTTTAAAATTGAAATCCAAGGCAGAGTAAGAACAATTATTTAGAGGAAACTCAGACCTACAAGGTGCTGGAACACTCAAGATACTACCCTTTGACAGAGAGGGTAAGCAATTTTTTCAGAAGTTTTACTAACAGAGTGGTTGAACACCAAAACAGAAAAAAGCATGAACAATTTAGAAGAGGAAATGCAGACATGTAACCTAGTAGAGACTGAGAGCTTTGCACACTGATTAACTAAGACCATATTGTTTTAATACAATAGACGTTGCCAGTACAAACCTCCTGGGGACAGGAAATGTCAAAACAGAACAACTGGCAGAAAAAATGCATAATGCAGAAGAAATTTAGAAATTTTATTCTGAGCTTAAAAAAATAAATCAACATTTTGGCCAGTCCAACGCCTATTTATTCCCCCCTGCCCCCAACATTTTGACACACTTATAACACATTCTTATCCCAACTTGCTTGATGCTACTCTAGTTTCATATAGAGAAATGCTCCAGCAGAGCATTTGAGAAGGGACAGCCACCTTCACAGAGTCCAAGGGAGAGCTGCAAGGCTGACATGATTTAGAAAACATGACTTCCATGGTGAGCTTAGGGGAATGGAAATTTTTACTTTGGAAAAGAGAAGAATGAAAGGAGACTAATCATCTGATATAAAAAGGAATGTTAAAAAGGCTGCTATAAAAAGAAGGATAATCAATTGTTCTCCACATCCATTATTTCTGAGACAAGAAATAATTGATATATTTTACAGCAAAGGAGATTTAAGTTAGATATTAGGAAATTTTGTCCCCCCAACTTCTAATAATTACCATGTGCTGGAACAGGCTGCACTGGAACGAAGCCGGTGTGCTCGGAAGTGGCTTCTGAGACTGGCCCATGTAAGGAATCAGCAAGGGACAGTATAACTATAGTTGTACCCATCAGAGAAGGATTGAGAAGGATTGATGAGATGATTGAAGATTCTTTCAGAACTATATGCCTATGACTATATCACCCCTTTTCTGCAAGCTAGGAAATGTCTGGGCTCCACACTATGCATGACTCAATCTTTACTTGTACAAATTCCCACTGACATCACTGGGCATTATTTTGGAACTTAATTAAAACATCTTCACGTCACCTAGGTGTGTGATGTCTGCCCACATATGTATATATTTTTGCATAACCTCTGAAAGTTTCTGACTCCTGCAAATTTGGAGGATTTGGTTCCCACCTAAGACCTGTGGACAAGACTTCAGCTCTTCTGATCCTGAAGAGGTAGGGGAGACAGAAGAATCTTCTTTCTCTCTTGGAAGAGCAGTTTATTTCTTTACGCTCCGTGACTTGAATATATCTCTTCCAATTGACCAAGTTTTTGTTCCACTACAACAAAACAGCTTTCAGAGAAAAAGCACAGACCTCTTTAAAGGAAAAACTTAAAAAAAACCCCAACCTTAAAAAGATTGTTAAATGGGTTGCAAAATCTATGTTAATACAGAAGTACAGGTAATGCGCCGCATTTCCCAGAGCAGTCAGCAATGAGTTTCCAGCATTATCACTCAGCTCATCACCCAGCAAACCTGCCACCCTGATGCCAAAATGATTCTACCTGTGGTAACTGCACCCTGGTGAGAAGGGCAGAAGGTGGTGAAAGGGATGAAGGTCCTAATGCCAGCTCCAAATCTGTGGATGGCAAAGCTGGGAATATGAGGGAGCCCTACTTTCAACAAGAGCAGCCTTGTGACTGACAAAATGTATGTCAGGAGCCTCGGTGGCCCATGTGGCAGCAGAGCCATGCAGTGCAGAGGGCTTGCAGCCACCTTTGTTCTGCATTCCCTGGAGCTGCACTTTCTGTGCCACATCTCTCGGAGGCATGGCACAAAGTCTGTCCCCTCTGTTCCTACTTCCAAGGAGTGAGCAACCCTTTCACAGCAAAGCCAGCCTTCAGCAGTTCCTCAGCCTCCAGTGCTTGGAGCTGGTGCCCTTGCCACACAGCTGCCAAGGGGCACATGGGGTGTACTTTGTTCCCCTTCTTTTTCCTTTGTCCAGAATTCCACTTTATTTGCACAGTGATAATATAGCCTTTCAGAAAGAAAATACAAAATAACTAATCAGGTGCAGGCATATCCATCTGTCATATCCAGTAAGCATGCTGGTGCCATGTGAATGCCTGGTCACTTCTGTAATTACCTGTTAAAGCTGAATGGGCAATTTTCAGCCCGAAGTACATGAAACGCACGAACATTTTAATGATGCACAGAACAATTAAGACTATTACATACACGGTTTCTGATCACCTTGAGATTTTTCTCTCTACTTAGCATTGGGGAACTCAACCTCTTTAACCCTGTTAGAGCAAGAGGGCACAGCTGGAATCAGAAAACGGTGAGGTGAATAAATTGCAGCAAGGCAAGCTCTTTTTAAAATGCAACTTTTCCTTCCACAAACTCTTAGATAATGATGGAAAAAATGTCCACAATGAATTCTGATAGGGAAAAAAAAAAGAAAGATTAGAATAATAAATGTGTCCCACGTGATCGCCAGGAAAAATGAAGGGTCTGATTCAGGCCCATTTCTAATCAACGGGACTCTCTCCATTACCTCTGCTAAAAATCCCACTAAACCCTCTATGTTTGATTGAGTAGACAGGGCACAGAGGTAAGAAGCAAAAAAGGTTAGTCCCTGAAATGGCAGTTAAGGATCAGGTAAGCCACCTAAACTTACCCTGATGCAGTAAAGCTGTGTGGTATGGACACTTATTTCAGCAGACAGCCCCTTAGGTCTTAGGTCTTAGACAGCCCCTTAGACAGCCCCTTAGGTCTTCCCCCCAAACATGCAATGAGGGGATATGGACCAAAAAGTAAATCACACAGAAGGTGGACAGATTCTCCAAGCATAAACANGTCCACAATGAATTCTGATAGGGAAAAAAAAAAGAAAGATTAGAATAATAAATGTGTCCCACGTGATCGCCAGGAAAAATGAAGGGTCTGATTCAGGCCCATTTCTAATCAACGGGACTCTCTCCATTACCTCTGCTAAAAATCCCACTAAACCCTCTATGTTTGATTGAGTAGACAGGGCACAGAGGTAAGAAGCAAAAAAGGTTAGTCCCTGAAATGGCAGTTAAGGATCAGGTAAGCCACCTAAACTTACCCTGATGCAGTAAAGCTGTGTGGTATGGACACTTATTTCAGCAGACAGCCCCTTAGGTCTTAGGTCTTAGACAGCCCCTTAGACAGCCCCTTAGGTCTTCCCCCCAAACATGCAATGAGGGGATATGGACCAAAAAGTAAATCACACAGAAGGTGGACAGATTCTCCAAGCATAAACAAGCAATGTAAATCATAAGAAACATAATAAACATCTCTACGCTGTGCAACCCCACACCTACACAGAGAGAGACAGAAAAAGGATGTGGTCCAGTGTGGTAGGGAAAAAAGTCTTAAGTTACCGCATATTAAGTATTTGCAATAGAAGATGCAATGTTGTTCTTGCTCAAAACATTGTGTAAATTTCACTTCAGGAAAACCCCTGGGGATAAATTCTTCCTGGTATGTGCCAGCCTGAAATGCAAGAACTGCTGTGGCCTCAGACGTACATGTTCCCGGTGAGCAAATGCCTACTAGCTCATGGAGGGGAGGTCAGCTTTCAGCTCCTCTCAGATGGGTGTCCACTAGACTTCAGCAGAGCAGAGCTGTCTCCTAACAGCTTGGGACCAAGGCCTGGGTGTTCATCATGAAAACTTCTTAGGAAAAGTTAATTAGCATATGGTAGATATGGGTACGTTTCTTTGCAAAGTCTGTTCAGAGCGAAAGAAGCGTAAGCAATACCTAACCTAACCATTGTTTTCAAGTACCTTATTTTCACAGAGTTGCTATAAACTATCCCTGTAGAATTTTGTTGTAATTACATGCAGTAAAAGGAACAACCAGGTAATTACCTCAGACTCTGCAATAACATTTACACATTAAAATGTAAGTGCAAGGTGCATAGCACGTATCCATGTTTCAATCATAGGAAGAACAGAAAACTACTCATTTGAGGGGGAAACAACACATTAAAAAGCTCTCTGGCAGCTACCAGTGGTCCAGTGCTGTCCCAAATCAGGCTGAGCGCCTGCCTTTGCTTATAAACCTCACTGACAGCAATACATATCTTTAAAAAAAACAACCATATGTGTCTCCAAGGGGCATTTTATCCTCCTCGGGAGCCTGGCACCCCTGAAGCGTATACAGGTGAGCTTAAATGAGTCCATTTGTATGTGGAGAGAAGTACTCGAGAAATTGGCTTTCTAATCCTGGTCCCTGAGCAGGGCACAGTCTGGAATGAACAGGGGCTGCCAATGCCTTGCACTGCTCTCAGGCAGCAATTGCAAGCTTTTGGGGCAAGGTGGCATTGGATTAGCCACAATTCACCTCCACAGGGTTGTCTTCCACATTGAAGGATTTTCTGTCTTTCATGAGCTTTCGCGCTTCATTTAAGCCCTAAATAAAGCGCAAATAGCCTTTGGGAATAAACTTTACTCTCTACCTGTCAGAATAATTTCCTACCTGAATTAACTTGTGAATACACTTCAAAAAAAAAACCCCCAACAGATGCATCTTCTCTGTAGCCTGATTATTTGCCTGCTTTATTTTCCAAATGCTTTTTTTAAGCTGCTTTTCCATTTTGGGTGCAAGTGGAATCATGTTAATGGACTGACAGGGTGAAGAGCAAACACAGGCTTGGACTTTATGTGGTGTATGTGATCTGGTTTATATACTTCCCCCAGGCATGACTCTTCCCTTAACATTACTTGCATGGGCTCTGTGCCTGTCTAATTTCTTAGCACCTGCATGCTTTGCAGACATACTGCAATGAGCTCTTGCCATGGGAATTGTGAATTTTCTCATCATTTTGCATCAGGAAGGGGTTATGTGAATTTTCTCATAATTTTGCATCAGGAGGGGTTACACAAACCCTCCCAGTCAGGCCTGGCTGAGCGGAAGGAGGAACTTTTGGGATACCTCATCGCAAATCTCTGCAAGACAATTCAAGGAGAAAAAATGAAAGAAGAAAAAGAAAAGAAGAAAAAAATGATTAAATATCACTACTCGAAATGCCAGCAGCCCTGGAGAGCTGCAGCCCTCCAGACAGAGGTGATTCATAAAACCCACACGAAATCTCTGACCCGCCATCTGATAAAGCCTTCTTTCTGCTTAACAATATTCGGTGTCTGCATCACATCTCTTATTCTGGGATTTCAAATAGGCAGCTCTCAGAGTCAGCTTCTCCTGCCCCTGTTTCCTACTGAGGATGGCAGTGCTGTTCCTGTGGCACTACTTGAAGGTAGCAGCAAACCCCCACACCTGCTGTCAGGTTGGGACACCATCTCAGCTCCAAGCAGCATCACCTTTCTGATCACATTGACCAAACCAACCTGAAACAATTACTACTTTAATTTATGCTTTCAGGTTTCTTTTCAGCCTGAACCCATGGAAGACAGCATTGGCTTTTGCATTGCTGTCTGGAATCTGTGTAGGTCACAAAACCCCAGCCACCTCAAACCACAACCCACAGCCCTTTCTCTTCTAAGATGGTTGTATGAAGTTAGCTAATGGCCTTGCTTTTTGCTAGAGCAGAACTCATCCTCTACCTTTCAACATTGTGGTGAGAGTATCACCACCACAGAAGTAAGGGCTGCAGAAGTAAGGGCAAGGCTGGTGGGTAGCAGGAGGTCATCTGAGAGGATCCCCCCTGCACTACACAACCAGCATCTACCAGATGCTCTGCTGAGCTCTGTATTACCACTTTATTAACAAAAACACAGGTCTTCTCTTCCAGCCTTACTATCACAGGTAGTTTAATCAAAGAGCTAATGAAGCAAGCGGGGAAAACACAGTCATGCATTGTGCTAGTACCACAAAAAGATGCTTTACAGGAACAGAAATCTCCAGCACCCCAACAGGTGGTGATTGAGGAGACTGCAAAACAGGCAATCCAACTCTGCCAAAACAATGCACCAACTTCCAGGAGCTAAGCCCACAAAAAGCTCCAAGTCCCCAACAGTATATCCAAACCCTTCAGCACAACACAAAACGTGGTTCTCTCTTTTCTCAAAGAACCTAGTATTTATCGCTCTTAAATCATGCACAGCCTTATCTTCATTGCATCCCACCTCCCATCTTCTTGCTTGGATCCTGGTTCACTTTTTTCACTATTTCCCATCTCAGAGTGCTCCCTGACAGAAGCATAACATTTGTCCCTTTAGAGTTCAGGTCTGCATATAAGGGATTGTTCTTCTCAAAGACCTCCCTCCCACAGTAGTATTTCTTTCTTAGTTCATATATCTAAAATGGGATTATTTTATGGAGAGCATCTCCATAATATCTGAGCAGCTTCATGGTCTTACACTGTGCCTCTCTGCTTCATTAATGCTGCTGTTTTCCTAACCATATTTCTGTACTAAAATGAAATTCACACACTTTGCATCCCATGAACATTAAAGACTTTTAAGGGAATAAATATAATTGCTCAGTGCATCAAGTATGATTGATCCCTCTGCATTTCCTGGTAATTACCCTCAAGAACAGTGTGCATTAGACACTCTCTGCTATCGTAAGTACTGCCTAGGGTCTTGTGGTCAGGTTTACTAAAACACCCGCTGCAGTATGTGACCTATAAGACATATATGCATATCCTACTTTTGTGGTTTCCATTTTGCTCTTGGACTTGCATCTGACCAAAGGAAAAACATCCATTAAGCTATTCTACCACACTACCACTATTTGAAACAAAGAAAAAAACAAAACAAAAAAACACCAGCATTATGTTTTTCTATCAGTTTCTACATATTTTTTTCTTACTTGTTTTATTCTTGCCCTTTACAAAATATATTTACAAACAGAAGTCCGTATTTAGACTTGAATCTGGATATAAAAATTTACAGAGCATCTATTTTGCCTCTGGAAGCACAAGATTTTGTGGGGGTTTTGGCTGAGGCCAAGT
>VYZS01101961.1:12615-28734 GCA_013400695.1 Neodrepanis coruscans | reverse complement strand
AAAAACTTGGTCTTGTTTACTGGGATTGGGAAAATAAAATGGAAAGAGGAAGGTGAAGCAATGACAGCAAGAGAAGGAACTGAAGAGACCAAAGGCATTTTTTGTGTTGGAGTATAACATGTACTTAACAGCTGCAGAACTCAGTAGGTGTTTTGTGGGTGAATTGAATGGGATTTACTTCTTACAGTCCCAAACACTACTATGATTACAGGGATATTATTCATTGCTTTTGAACTCTAGTGTTGTAAGGGAGTAGAGTTGTTGGGGTTTTTCTCTGCAAGGGCTATGAACAACCAGACAGATTTTTAAATACAGCACAAGAAACATTCAAGCAGATATAAAACAGAAAAGAACAACACAGGGAGTTAGAGCAGTGTATTTATAGGGAACTATTGTGCTGCTTGAAGGGTTTGAATAGACCAGGATAAAAATACATTTTTGTTAAAGGTGATGGTTTTAAGCAGAGAAATAGCTGGATTGCGATTGTCACACATGATTTTTTTCTTGGAGTTTGCAGGGGTGGGAGAGGTCATATGAGCAGCCATATAGTTCAAGTGTCCCTGTCCAAAACAATTGATTGCTTCCTGTGACAGTGGAAAGAATAGCATGTTTGACAGCTATGTAATTCAGTGCTGTGTTACTCCCCATCTTACTTTCCTTACCTGTGGATTCCCCTTTTTCCTCTTCTTTTCCTTTCCCTGCCTTGTAGAGTTGCTAGCTCTATCAGAGGGCAAGATGGGAGCATTTTGTCATGGCCCATCAGGCTAAATACTGACACACACAGTGTGTCTATTGCCTGCTCTTTCCCTTTTGCCTTCCCTTTGAGTATTTCTTGTCTTGTGCCATCATAGGCATAAGGAGTTGTTAGTATGCCCAGTTCATTTAGTTCTGAGTCTGTCTCCGACATAAATTTTATAGCAGCTCTCTAGTCATCATGCCAATATCACTTTTGTGTTCTAGCCCTGTGATGAGATTGCTTTGTGACAGCAAGGAGAAACTGCCTGGATTACCTGCCCTCCTGGGTAGGTAGGACTGACTTCGTGTGTTTTCTTCAGCAACTCTCTGACACACAGAAACAAATTCTGCTTCTGCAGCATATATGGCTCTCTCCTGTGAAACATGACAGAAGATGGTGCAAAGAAAAGAAATAAATCATCAGTTTGAGATTTACTAGATTCACACTAATCTGTTTTTCACCAAGTATTTTAGGCCATGGGGTTATTTAAAAAAAATAATCCAAACAAAAATTGTAGAATTGGGTCTAGGCTCAGACTAGTGTCAATAGTTTGCACTTGATCTTCTGTTTGCAAAATATGTAAATAGCCTGAGATTTGAATAGATGTGTCTTTGTAAATATTATGGTAATTCAGAGAATGTTTGAGTTCCCTCAAGAGGCTTTTGAAATGAATGTAAGATCCAAACCTCCAGTATAAACAGTTAAAGCTTGAGACCCTGCATGGTTGGAGAGTTGGTTTATGCTTGATTCTGGTACAAGTTGTTATTTATGGGGCAGCAGAATCATCCTAAGGGAAGGAAAAATCCCTGACCAAATGGATCTTACTGTTTAAGTGTCTAAGCAGAAAGTTTGAGGAAATCTCATGGTCTTAACTGTGGTTCAGGGTTAGGAGTTTAAACCTAGATAAGTTTTCTTTAGTCATTGATTTTTGTTGTACTTATTTTGCTTAGCTTGGATGTCAGCAAAAAAAGCCTAGCTCTGATGTAAGAGCCCTTTTGGCTCATTAATATTTTACCTGGTACCAACTCCAAAGCCTGACATGAATTTCCACTCTGACTGGCCAACTTAAAGTCTTAACCATATAAAAGCATATTCTGCTTGATGACAGGCTTCTGGAAAGCATGTTCTCCTTCCTTGAGAGAACTCATCATATTTCTTAAAACACCCGGCATATGGCTTTTCATTAGCCACCATAGTGTACAGACTTTACTTTGTTTCTTTACAAATATAATTATTCCAAAATAATAAGTTCGTATGACTGTCCCTGTAGTATGAGGCTGCAAGAAGCAGGGCAATGACAAAGAGATGCTTCTGGACTAATGTACCCTCTTAGCATTCTGAAACTACATGGAACAGTTTGTAGGCAGAAGTGATGGATTGTTTTTTTTAAATGAATATCTGCAGTAAAATAAATAGGCTGAGGCTAGAGATGTGGGAAATCAGCTTGAACAAATCATCCTCACTTGTAATGTCTTGAATTCCTCTATGTCAAAATGGCTCATATTTTGCACTGAGGCTAAACAGTATTCCTCAAAGAAGGGTAGATGGCCCTTCTCAAGGCTGCTTTGAGGCAGCAGGGTCATTCACCTTGGATGTTAGCAAACTGCCCACTCAGGTCTAGGTGTGAGGTTGGTTCTCTGAGGCTCCATTTGTACATGCCCTGTGTATTTATCTGCCTTTAGATAAATACTCTTTGCTCTTTGCTTTAAGTGGTATGTTCATTCTGCAAGATATTGGACTCATTCTTACCAGTACCTTCAGCATAGTGCTTTTAGCTTCTACAGAGGATGTTCTCTCTAAAGAGCATCTTCTACCCTTCAATTTAAAGGGACAATTACTTCATTCAGTGGGAGCCTTGCTATGGATTTAAAGTTATACCTCCCCCAAAATGCAAATTTAATCTGGTCTCAAGTAGTGATGTGGCTCCAAAGTTATTGTCTTGTCATCTATTTAGTATTTCACTTTATGGAATATAATTCAAGCAACAAAATGCTTGTAGTAAGGAAATATTATAATCCTCTACTGATGAAAGTAAACACGGATTCCATCTAAACATGTAGCTAAAATAATTGAGCCTCAACGTTGAAAGCTAGAGTATAGTGACACAAAAAAAGAGACTGACTTCACAATGGTCCTAAACTTCTATGGTTTTCCAGATTGTCTACTGAGAACTAACTGTGCTGAACATATTGAGGGGAAATAAAGCAGAACACTTTTAATTACATGCCTATTTAACATATTAACTTCATAAACAATTAGTTTCATAATAATGCCTCATAATTTTTAACCCAGATCACAGTGGCTTTGTGGCATCTTTCCAGAAACAGTGCAAGTCATAGATATTTTCTTTAGATTTCTGATGAGGTGGTATAATTGCTCCTGTTGTGTTGTTTCCTCACAAGAATACCTTTAGTCTCTTGTCTCGCAAGACTTTTTGTAAGCTTATGTCTATTAGTTATAGTAATTTCTTGTTGTTGCTGCTTTCTGATATGCCCAGAAAGCTTTAGGCAAGGCTGAGGCTTTCCTATTTTAAGGAGTAGCTTTGAATTTTTGTTTATGTGCTTGGTTTGACCCTCTCAGAACCTGTTTAATCATCAGATAGAGGAAATATTTTTTTTCCTGAATGTAAGAAGTTTGGAATGAATAAATAAGCATTCTTAAATGGGTGCTTTAGTTAGACTTAATATACCCAAGGACTTCAAGTATGTTTAATTTAAAACAAACATGCTGCAATGAATCATCCTATAAAAAGATGTTGCTTAATGAAAATCACAGGAGGGCATTTGTTTACCCTTCTTCTCCTACCAAACCCATGCCCAAGGTTCTGCTTTTTCAATATTCATCCTAGTTGCAAGAAACAAAGCTGTGGAGAATACCCACAAGCCCCCAAGGAATCAAGGACCTAGGGCAGTTAACATACTGTTTCTTCTGTGATAGGGTTGACAAAGCAAGAGATATCTTTTCTTTTTTAAAGGTGAATTAAACACTTTTTTCACATCTTTGTTTTAGGTACTCATTCAAGGATGATTTAGCTGCATTTACAAACAAGTAAGAAAGAAATAAGCCAGCACAATCACTTCCTCAAAACAAAGTGTGGTCTTTTGGAATGTTATTGTCATTTAGGAGTGGGTTTAGGTGGTTTGTGGGGAAGATAGAGCTTTTCAGCGTTAAGTCAGTACTGTGGTATCCAAGATCCTAGAGGGACTAAAGCTGTAAATCTATTTTAGTCTTACTGATAATTGTCTAACCAGCTTTATATCACCCATTTAGATCTAAAGAGGTATGCTTTGCTGGTGCTATTTGTAGATTAATTGATTGTCTGGATCAGAGCTCTGAGCGACTAATTTCTGCATCGCTAGAAAGTCCAGAACTGGTAATATCTCTTCCATCTTCTCAGTTTGAACAAAACAAGCCAAAGGAAATGTCACAATTTATTTGAGTTTCACTATCTTAATTCTAAAATACCAGTCACTTTTATGAGAAACTGTAAAACACTTCAAAATGGCCAGAGGACTTTATCAGCCTGAGGCAGCCCTGCTGTGGAAGATGCTGCTTGTTGTGGCTCTGCAGCCCTCTGTGCATTCTTGTATGAGGGTCACAGAGCAGCTACAGAGCAAGCTTGAGGAAGGGAACTTGGCAGCCCAAACCTGATATGAATGGAGAATCCATATTTTTTAAGGATTGGGGGTTTTTAAGCTGATAGAAAAACTCTCTTTGGGTATATGTTCTGACCAAGGATTTAAATATTGATTGTGAAAATCCTGAAGCCCTGAGAAAAGCTGTTTTGGATTTGAGCCTACCTTTTTCTGCATCCCTCCCAAGGTTTGTTTTCCTCTAGACCTATTGACCTGTATAATCAATACTTGAAGAGCTATTTGGAAATCATGGGAATTTTATTCATATTTTCACTAAAAATATCAAAACAAACAAACAAACAAAAAAGGGCATTTGTTTTCTGCAGGGATGATGTTTGTTGCAGGAGCAGGAATTGCTGCTTGCAGTACTCTTTGTAAAGGCTAGAGCTAATGAGCACTTCTTAGATACTATTAAAGAGCCTTCTGGTCTTTTTGACTCACTGTCAGGCACACTGCATGAGCCAGGATTTCATATGAGTGTGTGTGTAGACACATGCATGTGCTCATAGAAGAATGAAATCTTGGTCCGTGTCCTGTCAGAAATGTTGACATTTTTCAGGTGTAATGGCAAAGCTGCTTTTGCATTATTTTTTCCCTCTGTGCAATGAGTGTCTGCACTTTGCAGTATTTACTTACAAGAGCATTGAAACGCAGATCATCTGGAGTTGATACAAACTGAATCATTCTGAGGGCATAAAATGTGTGGGCAGCCTCTTCTGCAAGGAAATTATTCTCCCCATCTGTGGTTTTGTTTACAAGAGGATTCTAAATATACTCTCATCTCCTGTTGATGATTAGGAATAAGCCTATTCCTGCATTACAGAGCTAGAAAGTTGTTTTTCTTACAGTACACTGGGAGCAGTTTCACTGTCTGACTTTAGTTACACATTTAATAATGCTATCACTGAAATCATATGAAGAAGAGCTGTTGCATATGTAGTGCTCCCTGCTATAGTTGTACCCTTCTGGGCATGTCTGGGCCTTTCACCTGGCTCAGATACAAATATGATTTAGCTGCATGTTCAGTGAGGACCAGTGCCAGGATTTCTCTCAGCATATAAAACATGCAGACAGTATCCATTTTCTTACTGAAGACTTTGTTAGGATGCAATGATCACAGGGTTCTGTGTCAGCTCACTGTATGTATTCTGCATTTCCCCAGTGGGTTGTCTCCAACAGCAGGAAATCCAGAGCAGGTGAGATTTAAGCCACAGAATCACAGGTTAGTCAAGACTGCAAAGGACGGCAGGAGGTCATCTAGTCCAGTGTTCCTGCTCAACTAGGGTCTCCTAGAGCATGTTACTTAGCATTGTGTTCAGAGAGATTTTGAATATTTCCAAGGAAGGAGACTACACAACCTCTTTGGGTAGTCTGTTCCAGTGCTTGGTCACCCTCTCAGCAAAGAAGTTCTTTCTCATGTTCAGGTCTACTCTCTAAAGTACAAGATGGAGAAAAGGAGTGGAAACTCCTGTTCCAGTACTACAATTCATGTAGGAGAAGGCACAAGTATTTGAGGGGAAACTGCCAAACAAGCAAGGAAGAAGAAAGAGAATGCAAGCCTGGCATGGAATGAATTAAAGATGGAATTTGAAAAAGAAAAGGCAAGCATATTTGAAAAACTCCAGATCAGTTTTAACTTACAATTAAAGTAAATAATTGAAATTTTCCTTAATAAAAGGAATTGGTTTCTGAAATGCATCTTTGTGGAACTGGATAGGAAAGTATTTTTCTTTCCCTTCTTATTATCAGAAATTAACTTCTCAGTCAGGGATTTGAATAAGCCACTTCATAGCAAATACTTTTGATGTATACTGGTGCAATTTGACAGGAAATAAGATTTCGTTTCATTTACCATTTATATTTTGTAGCTGTAATGGAGAAATCTATCTCTTAGCTAGTGCCTAGATGACCCCTGTGTTCAGTAGAGAGGCACCAAATGTGCCACTTTTCTGACTGTCATGGTTTTACCACTAAAAAAAACGNGGCGGCCGCCGCACCGCTGCTGCCGCCGCCGCTGCCGCCACTGCTGCCGGACCCCCACACGGCTGCCAGGTCCCCCCACGCGGCCGGGAAAAAAAGACCAGTTTTAGTTTCACCCCACGACACTGACCTATTCTAGAAGTCTGCATTCAGAGGTAGTGACTCACTCCTGAGAAGTGCATGTCTTTCTGTGGACCTTCTGTGGGAAATCTCAAAGACGATCTCCAACATTCATATTGATCATGTTTATATTTAGGTGAGAGTGATCCTACTTCATTTCAGTAGTGAGGCCTTGGGAATCTCCAGTTCTGTCCCTTGAAATGAATTGTTCTAACATATTTCAGAAGCTCTTACTTTCTGATGTTTTTCTTCAGTTCTGAAACCCTACCTTCCAAGGTATCACAAAAGCAGTGAGGAAGTTATGTATTTAAACACCTTCCTACTTTGTTTGTGACTCAGTCCTCCAAGATTGCTTTCAAGGCCTCAAAACCATCAGCTGAGAATGGAAGTTTATATGAACCATCTATTTCTGAACAGAACCCTTTAACTTCTTATGTTCTTGACATACAAATTTGTTTAAAAATGAAATATACAGGGCTTGCAGTTTGGAAAAGTCTTTATTTCCTAGGGTAACTAAACATTTGTAGTGACTGGATACAGAGCAATTTTCTCAAAGAATTATTAAGTTAGGGTATTGATAATAGATCAGTCAAGTTATATAGTGCTTGGATGGAGAAAGCCTATTTTGATAATTCAATAAGCCATTTGGAGGCTAAATATAAGGGTGGCTGTTCTGAGGTTTGAGACAACAGTGTATGTTGTCAAAAAATAATGACAATCTGTGTGCAAGTCAGTTCAAAAGAAACTGAAATCTAATAGATGTCATGCGAGATATTAGTTTTTCAGAGTGTTTCTGATTCACGCACCTAATTCTCTTCCTTCTGTGCATGGGATGGTGGGTTTACTCTATGCAAAGTATATCTATTTGTACATTACTTCACAATCTCCTTGCCCAGGTATAAACAGGTGTTTGTGTATAGATATAGATATAGATATAGATATAGATATAGATATAGATATAAAAACAGGTGTATATAAATGTAAACTGAGGCCAAGGTGAAAGCAATCTCTCTTAGAAGAGCTTTTCCTTAGTATCCTGCTTTTAAACCTCAAGGACCTCCATAACACCAAAAGAACAGACCTGGAAAAAAAATAGCCAAAATAAAAATATAATGATCTTATTATTGCAAGTGTTGAGTTTTAACCTTGAAACACTATGTCGTGGGGTTAAAACCAAAAGTAAAAACGGTCGAACTTCGGTGCGGCGGCTTCGCCCTGCACCAGCGGCCCCAGCAGTCACTCTTGATCCCGGGCCGCGTCTCCCCTCTCGGGCGTGGCACCAGGTGGCTGGGGGAAGCCCCGGGCCCCAAGTAAGGGCGCACCCGGAGCCCGGCGGCGGCGACACCACAGTGGCACAAGCACCTCGGTGCAGTACGGCAGCGGCAGGCCGGCAGCGGGGGCTGGATTTCCCCCCGCAGCAGGGGAAGCGGTGGCGCGGCAGTGGCCATGGTGGCAACGGCGGTGCCGGCCCCTTGCCCATGGCAGCGCGGGAGGGGCTGGCTGCTGGGGGTTGCCCGGCCGCTGCTGCGGTTCCAGCCGCGTGCGGTCGTGATGGCACGACCCTGCCCCAGGCGCCCCGCGTCCGGCACGGGCGTCCGCCCCCATGTGGACGCAGGTGGAGTGCCGCTCTGGCGGCAGCGGCGATGTCTGGCCCGGAAGCATGTGATGCTGGCGGAAACTGTGGAGCGGCCGTGGCGGCCGCCACGGAGCAGCAGCACCAGTCCTGCGGCACTGAGCACGTGGTGTCCAACGGTGGCCGCCATCACCGGATGTGCCACCCCGGCGCGTGCATAGCTTCCGGCCGGCCACGGTGCTTCCCGTGGGCCACTGCATGCGTGGGGTGGGCCCCAGGGTGGCTGACCAATGAGAAAAGGGCCAGCCCTGGGGATCCATCTGTGCAGGCGCAGGATCGGGAGATCAGGACCTCCTTATAAAAATGGAGGAAGGCCAGCCATCTTCCTCTTTTCAGCCTCGGAGCTCAGAGGAGCAACACCGCTCTTTGCCGCTGCGTCGGAGCCGGCATCCACGTGGAAGACGGGTCAGAGGTTCCACTGCAGCGACTTGGTGTGGTAAATTTCTGGGAGGGGGAGCCGTTCTTT
Source organism: Neodrepanis coruscans (assembly GCA_013400695.1). Lineage (NCBI taxonomy): Eukaryota > Metazoa > Chordata > Aves > Passeriformes > Philepittidae > Neodrepanis > Neodrepanis coruscans. Next base: position 20,164 of record VYZS01101961.1, on the reverse strand, counting down.
TGATCACATTTTTCGTGATCAGGTTTTTTTCTTTCTTTCCTTTTTTTCTTTTCTCTTTATGGTGGGGTGGACTTTCTTTTTCTCGGAATTGCATTCTTCCTCGTGAATTTCTGGGAGGCAGATTTTCTTCCTTGGGGAGGAGGGTTGTTTCTTCCCTTTCGGTTTTTTTTTTTTCCATTGTGGTTTTTTTTTTTCTTTTTCGCTGGGGGTGAGTGGTCTGGCAATTATCAGCGACTATTGCCGGGGTCCAGAGACTACATCTCTTCTTTCATCAGCATTAAATCTCTCCCTGGGCTATCGGGAAGGGGAGGAAGGGGTGCGCGCCCTGTTTCTAATTTCTCTTGAGTGTCTTTCCTTCAGTCAAAGCCGGGCGGAATCTTGCGCTGCTAGGGGGTCCTCAGACCAGCCACGTGCTTCCTCTGATTACCCCTGCATCTCTCGGGGGGCCCAGAGAGAGACCAGCACTATTTCCAGAGCGTCCTCATCCCAAAGCGGGCCCTGGGAAACTTAATTTGTTTGTTTCTTGCACTTTATTTGTCGGGTTTTGTGCGTGCACAAAAATATCAATTTGTGTGTTTTCTTCATTTTGGGAGTGTCTGTGGCTTCTCTCGGAATCTCTTGTCCAAAATCGCTAAATTTGTGGTAAAACCATGACACACTACAAAGAGGGTTAAATTTAAGGCAGCCACAGTGCAATGCTTTCTGAGCTTCTCTTGGAAGGTACCCTATAATGACTATGAGAAGATAAAGAGCACAAGAATGCTGGTCAACTCAAGGAAACCTTTGCCAGGATTGCTGTAAATAGGCAGGACATGGAACTCCATACTCAGTACCTTTAGTGAACCAGATCATTCTGAGTAAAAAAATGAGTAGGAGGAATATTGCATGTGGTAGCAGAATTTGAGGTTATTTTATACTACTCTCAGATTATTAATTTTTTTAATAACTTAATATTATTCTGTTCTGCCATTTCGAGTGGAAGAAAAGAGGTATTTTGCTATCTTATTACAAGAAGAGTCACTGTCAAACCCTAGGGAAAAAACACCCTGTTGTGTTACAGTACTGAAGGAAAATATCAGATGAAAAGGAATAAGCTGGATATGGAAATTCTTCAGCAAAAGAAAGAGAAACAAACTAGTGACATTGTAACAGAGCATTTTTAGCTTACAAAAATTTATTTTGCTATCATGGATCAAATATAGGGAGTCCCAGATGAAAAAGAAGCAGCAACTAGAATGCTATTGAATGAGCTTTCAAAAGAGAAGTCTTTGTAAAGGAAGATTCTGTGCAAACTGATAAAATGGACTCCTAATACAGAAAACAATTGACCTTGGCTTCATTTTCCCGCAACAGACTGAGAGAGTACAGCTGATACTGTGTTAATGTGTATATGCCCACATGCTGCATGACAGCGCAATGCCATGGGGGCGAGTGTAGGCCTGTTCTAGCAAATGGGTGAGTGTGTTTATGAGCCTACACAGTGCATGCACACATGGAATTTTAGAGCAGATTTAAATGGAAACACTTTCAAATTGCAGAACAAATGTTTCAGGCATGGAAAGAAAAAGAAATAATTCAGCCAAACAGAAGCATATTCAGTTTTCAAGTGCAATGGTTTGACTTTGGTTTTTATATGACCTTTCTTAATATATTGTATTTCAAAATACTTCAGTGAAGTAATAGGTAAACTGTAGATGGTAGATGGTTTTCTCTTGTGTTTACAAAGGGACAGATGTGTTCATCTGTTACTAATTATTTGTATATTACTGAGTTGTACTGAAGGTTTTGAACCAAAATACAATTATAGCTGCAGAAGATGCTGAGGCAGCTGTTGTGTGGTAGCCAGAAGGCATTTATGTCCTTATTGATTTTTTTCTTTTAGTTCTGAATAGTAGCAAGTTTGGGGGGTTTTTTATACTGTTATGTAAATTGTATGTGTCACTTTGTCTGTTTTTGAGTCTGTACGCAGTGTAAATTATTTTTAGGACTGTTCTTAAACATAGTTATCCAAGTTATCCAGTTACTGCTGGTTAATCCTTGCAGTAGTTCTATAGAGCGGGAAGGATGTCACTTGTTCAAATCACAGTGTCTTCAATAAGGTGAATATTCTTCCTTTGTCAGTTTTTCTTCTCTCTGGACTTTTAATTACATGTCTGCCTCCAGGATGCTTTCCCAGACATCTCAGGTAGCAAAAGTAAACAGAGGTTCTTCATCATGTGTGTGTAATGCTGCCTCACAGCCCCCTGTTGTCTGCCACTGAACTGTTTCACAGTGTTATGATCAAAACAGCCTGTCAGAGATTTTCATATTTTTATAATGCATTTTACAATTACTTCAAATCAGCTATAACAGTCTAGAATGACTGAGTCAAAAGGAAAGTGGAAGGGACATGCAAAGGTTTAAGCTACACAGATTGATGTGACAGATGAGACTACTGTGCAAGCAGCAGTGGTAATAAACTTAGTAATCAAATACACCTTCTTTTTAAGCTTCTCTTGCCTGGAGTACCAAGGCCTTCTCACATCTTCTAAGAAATTAAAAGGAAGATGGTGCTTAGCACAGCACTGATTCATGTACTTGTGTGCTTGTTAAAGATAATCACTGAGGTAGTATCTGTCAGGCTTGAGAGGCACTGGCAGAGCTTTTCACCTTCACTTTCCATGCTGTTATTTCCAGAGAGCTGGTTTCTCAATGGAGTGCATATATTTCTCATGTTATTTCAGTGTACTGCTTTTCATTGCATGTGAAAGACCAAGCTGCCATTCTTTGTTGTCAGGCCCTCCTTTACTTCTCCTTTGTCTAGGGCATCCTGGTATAGCCTTTCATGATTTGGGTCTAACAGTAGGCAGCAAGGATCTGCTGTGTGACCAGGGCTGTGCTGCCCACAGATGAACGATATGAAGACTATTTGGTATGAAGAACCCATTTTAGAATCTGCCAGTTTGTCAAGGGCTGTAAAAGAGCTGTTTGTTTCTCATCATCAAGCAATTAAAACTCAGCTTTTATGTTAAATGGTTTATTTCTCTGAACTGATGTGCAACACAAGCAGACTGCTCTTGCTCATACAGCACTGGTGATGTGTGTCTTAGCCTTTCTGCATTCTCTCCTATTAGCTGATTCTAGGAAAGATAATTAAAGTAGATGAAGCCATTTAGGCTGGCCACACCCCATAGGTGTGTGCAGGGTCCAATCTCCTTGTTTTTCAGTGGAAGTGTTGAACACCTGTCCAGGCTGTCAGGTGAATGAAGAAAATGAATGAATGTAACGTGCTAGTTTGCATATGACCATTAGAGAAAATAATACAGCTTTTGATTTTAAGGGAATGAGAGAACTCTGTCCTGAGAATTTAATAGCATCTATGCTAAAAGGAGGTAGTAATCTGTTGTATAGGAGGGTACTAGCATAGCCTGATGATAAACTGTGCAAAGCAAAGGGCATTCAGTTCTACTACCTAAGCAAGAAAGGCAGAGAGTAGGTTATAATGCTAAAGGGCAAAAGTGAACTTGAGCCTCAGTCACCACTTCTCCTCTGCATAACTTTTGTCCTCATATTGAAGTAAGTTCTCCGTCATTGCACACTTGCTGACTCCTTGGCTATCCTCTGATCAGATAGACTGGGCAACAAGGAGTTAGAGGGGCACCTGATTCACTCCTTACAGAAAGATAGAGGGAAGTGCTGTAAGTGAACATCCACAGCAGGACCAAGCAGAGGGAGGCAAGCAGGCTCCTCTGTCTGTGCTGCTCAGCCTAACCTTGAGAGACTGATGAAGTCAACTATCATTGCAGTGTCAAAGCTAACATGTCATTTAACCTTAAGTGTCAACTATGATGCAAAAGAAATGTGACTGGAGTGATCCAGGAGCAGTAGTCAGCTGTCACCAATGCAAATGTACTGGTCCTCTCAAGAGCTGCAGCCTGAAAGGATTGATAATTTAAAGAGTATCATGGGAAGTTCTCACAGGCTAGAACTGAAGCTTTGCCCAAGTGTGGTTAAAAAAGCAGATGAGAAAAACTCCCATGTCTCTCATATGATTGTTGAGATGAAATGGTGAATAGCAAGACCATTCAAAAGAAAAAGAGAAAAATCACATGGAGAGCTATTTATCCTTTGTTTTTCCATAAAAAGGCCATCTGCATGCAGTTGTCACTTAGACAACTAAACAGAGTGAAAATAAATTTGCCTCCAACTATTGGAAATGGAGAAATAATGGGGGTAAATTGTGGAGCAGAACTATGTCAGAGTAGGGACTGAAATAGAAGAATGCTGTCTGCCTATTAACATGGAAACAGGGTGGCTTTCCTCTTCCCAGGAGATTGTCCAGTCCTATTTTTGTGTGATATCCATTCCTTCCCATTGGCTTATTAATTTGGATAATTGATCTCAAAAGGAAATATAGCTATATTTAATGTTCTATTCTATTCTATTTCCTTTTCTCAGTTTTGTGTGACTCCTTTCTGTCATTGTCCTCCATAGTGGACTTTGACTTTTCTAGATCTATTTCTCTTTCTTCACTTCTGTGTCTTTCAGACTTGGTGGAGGAGGTGGCATTGTTCAGAATTTCTGTTGTGAAGTGTCTGGACCCCTCACCATGATCCTCAAAGACAGAGGAGAAGATAGTGTGCTTCAAAAAAAGTATTTTTGATAGACGAGATGAGCCAAAGCATGTGAAACCTGTGTGTTATTCTTCCTGTTTTGTTGATCAGGAGCTATGTTAGTGAGGTTAAATTTGCTGAGAATTGACTGCTCTCGTTTCACATGCAGATTGGTTACTGCAGGGCCAATCTTCCTAGCATCCTCTCAGATACACCTTAGGAAAAAAAAGCACCTAAGACTATCAGATTCTTCAGAGGATCATTTCACCTCACAGACAGGAAGCTCTATCACTATAGAAAAGGAGAATAATATGACAGGATATCATATGATTACCTGCCTTAAAAAAACACAAAAGACACAATGAGAAAAATATCATACTGTTAGCACTAGTTTCATTTGGAGCTCCAGGTTTTTTTATTCTGAATTTACTGCAAGCAAGCTAACAGCTTAGGTTCCTTTACTGCACAGTTTTCACATAGGTCCCATATGGCTCCATTTAAGATGAACTCACTTAAACTCTCAATAGGAGAGAAGAGAAAATCTCCAGGTTTTTTGAGAGCAAAAGTATCTGTTGGTGGTGCTACCTTTGAGTATTACTCTCACTATCTTATTTATTATCTTGTTGTCCTATGCTAAGAAGTCTCAAATCAAAGCATATCCCCAATGCCCTAATGATATTGTACTATCATGAAAAGGGTGGAAGCCAGCAGAAGCAGCTGCATCTGAAACAGAGACAAGAGATCCTGCACAGTCAGCTGGAAAAAAGCCATGTAGGTCCTTTGGCATAAAAGGCTGGTCTTTCTTGCGCTAGGGTTCTCCGTAGACTGGATTTGGCAGCTATATGAGGAACTGGCACAGCCACCAAACCTTGCACTCTGGTGCTACTGGGAAAAGTGTCTTTAGCATTACTGATCATTGATAATGGACAAACCTTGTCTTTCTGAGCACTGGCAAATATCAAAACACAGTTGTAGTGTAGGAATAAAACATATAAAAAATAATTTTTAGCTATTTCAGCAAGCTTTTGGATGGCTTGGGTTCTTAGCGTCTTTGTATGTGCCTTCAGGTAGTTAGGATCAAGTCAAAATTCCTCTGACACCAGAAAAGTGAATTCCCCAGCTCAGAAAGGTTAAGTTTGATTAGGTGGGTTTGTTTTCTGGGTTAGGTGTGGCACAGCTATTCAACCAGTTAAGTTGGTGGGGTATTCTGTATTTACGGTGTATATATGGAGTAGAACAAAATTTCTAAATTTTCTTCTTTTTTTCTCCTATTTGTAGGCTTTTCTGGAGAAAGGATAATTCTCATTTCTTCTGAGAAAATCCCTCTCCCATAATTTTTAGAAGCTCGTTACTGTATTGTCAGGGAATTTAAAAAGAACGCAATTTGGCTTGTTGAAGTGAAGTGTTCTATAAAAGCAGAGATGAAGCCTATACCGTCTTTAGAAATTCTCATTCAAAAAACAATTCTTATCACTTGTACTTTCTTGCTTATTTTAAAATTAGTTATTTGCAGTGCAAGGTAGGATCTTAGCACTGTGGTAGGCTTACTGGCAAACAGCAAGCTGTTCTGTAACAATAGCCCCTCCAGAACTGAGGGAGTCGTATTTTCATAGATATTACCACCTCTAACCACTAGTAAAGAGTGCCAACTCCAAAACCTTTGTTTCGTGAATATGGCCACGTACCAGCAGACCACATACATGACCAGCTTAGGCAAAGCCTTGGCTGGTTTGATGCCAAATGTTCACTGCTGCTGGATTTTATCATCCATTTGCTGCTTTTTTTTCAGTTTTATGGGTGCCAAACACCTGAGCGTTAAAGAATCCTGTGTGCTCCCCTCACACTAATTAACATTTCTGCTGTAGTCTGCATCCCTGGCCTCAGGAGTGGAGCTTTGCTGGCCTGGAGAAAGTATCCCCTTCTGAGCCCCACTGCGGATGTGCCTGGGTGGCCTGGCAGGGTCCTCCTAGCTGCAACCTAGCTTGTCTCCAAGCTTCCCTATGACACTGTGCAGTCTTTTGTCACCCTAATTCCTGGCTAGATCCTACAGGGAGATGATTTAGTGCTTTACAACTTTGAAGTTGTTACTGTGAGTTTATTAACCTGTCTGGGAACTTCCTCATAAGGAGAGATGGTTTACAGTAAATAAACTTCGAATTGACGAAAACTAAAACTCTGAAGGAGTTTCCTGAATTCTGTCCTTGTTCAGAAATTAAGGTATTTAATGACACAGTTAGAAGAAGCTGCAAAGTCTCCTGAGTGCTTTAAAAAATTATTCAATGTCAGGATGTGCTTTTAACCACTCAGATTTTGGTAATGCCATTTAAATTGACTTCTAGCAAATGTCATTCTCCCTGAAATTTTGACTTGAAGATCTGAAGCATATTGGGTCTCTAAATTATTCCTTCAGAGATTAAAGGAGTATAGGGTCTTTCCGATATTTTTTTTTTATAATACCCCCTGATGACTGCTGAATGAAAGATACTGCATGGCAACAAGCAGCTCTGAAGAGGGAAGTGAGTACTGGTAGAGCTGGTGCTTGGTTTTCATTTTTCCATAGCATCAAGCTGTTCCAGTCTCTTGTCAGTAAACTTGGGTGTATTGACTGTATAAGTTGGGTTTGTTATTAGCCAAGGTCTACTCTGGATAGATAATAGATAACTAGATAACTAGAAACACTAGATATTTACAAAGCTAAGTAAATACATTGCTAAAGGAGGCATCACACATAACTACAAACGGAAGTGCATTTGAAATGTGCTTTTTCACTAAACCCTGATGTAACAAGATTTTAGAGGACCTGCACTCAGCTCATAGAACTGACATGAGGAGATGCACAAAGTGGAGTGGTCATACTTGAGGAGGAGATGAGCATTTGAGTGTCAGTTGGTTCTGTTACAGAAACAGATCCCAGGGGACAGCTGGGATCTCTTTTTGCAGAGGTTCTGTCCACATTC
>VYZS01101955.1:18410-29903 GCA_013400695.1 Neodrepanis coruscans | reverse complement strand
ACATAAACCAATGTGGAGGTATTAATGTATAGTATTATTACCCATCTGTCTGAGAAGTATGGGGTAGATGCTTCGCAGTAACATGCTCTGTCTAAGCACCATGAAGGCTCAATATCTGGCTAACAATTACAGCCAGTCGTACTGAAAAATTGATTGCTGTAAGTAAAAGAAAAAACTGGAAAGCGGAGGTTGGAGCTTGCTTAATAAAAGTAAAATAATAACAACCATCATCCTAATTGTGGAGGAGTTCTGCTGTCTTATATACTTGGAGTTGAAAATTGAATTCTCCTCTGGTGCCTGCGGCAGGGCATCATTTCAGAAGTGAAGGTGTCCACCTTGGCTGGCCTCGAGAGGGGTGATCAATGCCTGTAAAAGGCCAGGTTGTCTCAGTAAAGAACAGACTATCTTGAAGGGAAAACAGCACAAAGAGAAAGAAACTCACCATTCCTGCCTCAAAACCCCACATCAGGAGCTGCACCTTTGCAAGGATTTGGTGGTCTGGCAGGGAGGAGTGTTGTGGTGGGTGCAGATTGAAATGAGGCTTATTGCTGCTGTTACTTCTGAAAAAAGCCGATTCCCTCGTGGGAATCTGGCAACAGTTTTGCAGCTGATTTCATTGGCAGCAGGATCAAAACCTAAATGCTCTCTCTGTGCCATGATGAAAACTTAAGAATCTCTCTCTTGCCATATGTATAGATTTTAAGGCATGTCAACTTAAAAATTAGATTGATTTTATATAAATCCTATTAAAATGTAAGTAAAGTTATTGTAATTCAAGGGAATTAGAAGGAAAAAGTGTATTTTTCTCTATTTTTTTAAGTTTGTTTCCCTAGTGTTCTGTATAGCTCAATCTACTGTTTCTGTTACAGCAACTTAGTTCTACTTTCCCTTACATCTCTGGGGCTTCTTTCACAGCATATTGAAGTTAAAGAAAAAAACCCCACAAAACCACTACAGAACTTCTTTTTTCTTAATAGGGTAATAAAACTACAAATTTTTGAATAAGGCTTTATGATTTGGTGTTTTATATGCAGTGCTTTTAATGTATTAAAAATTACCCAATTTCGACTTGGCAATATCCCTTAGAAATTACTATTAAATAATATTCTACTATTCTGAGATAATGCCTGAAAGACAATTTATAATCAGACCACTAAAGCAATTGATCAAATATTTATTTATCTGGGAAGCAAGTAATAATTAGTGGAAGGCTAGTATTGAAAACCCATTCCTTTTTTTAATAAAGAAATGCCCATGCAATCAAAAATGTAGAATGCAGGGATGCTAAACTCAAGGGATCCATACTAAAGAAGAAAAAATGCTAATTGAAAGCAATGATGAGAGAGAGAGACAGAGGAATGTTTCTCATTCCCAATTTTGGTTGAAAAGCAGACAGATTGAACAGTATCATCCTCTGGGAAGGACTCAGATTGAACTGGGGGGACTAGAGTTCACCAGTACCTCATCCCACGCCAGGATTGACATCACCAAGGCAGAGCCAAGGCTTGCAAGGGCTCTCCCAGCCCTTCAAAAACAATATGGTTCAAATGTTAATTTCTCTTCCTTTTGGTTTGTACCAGTTTGTGCTGTTAACAAAGTAACACTCAAAGGCTGGAGTCACTACTATCTTTGTGAATGATTTATGATTTGCACTCTAGAGATAAGCAATTTCCATGCCAAAAAAAGGGTGCTGGTTTTTTTTTTATTTTGTTTTGTGGTTTTTTTTTTCTTTTAGTTTTTTAATTCTTCTTAGAAGCAGTCTGTCATTGCTTTTGCTTGAGTGCAGGTCACAGAGGGTTGATGGGCCCAGCTCTCTAGATTTACATCAGTAATGATTTTGGGCCAGACTGCATGTACATCTCAGTCCTGAAGAGCATTGTTTAGACCTTCTTTGACCTTGAAACCACTCTAGATTTAAAATCAATAGTATAGGTAAGCTGGTGCTCACCAAAAGGAGTAGGTCCTCTGCAGGGAAACAAATGTCATCATTTCAGGCAGACAAGGAAGGCTTTCAGCTTTTCCCCTTTTCCTCCTTCTCAAAAACCTGTTTTTGTCAAGTTTTCTGTACACTGACCAGTTTCTTCCTAAGAGAATAGCCATTTCTTGGGTATGATTAGACATAAGTCAGCTGTCTTTCCTGGAAAGGAAGGTGCAGAACAATGTGGCTTATCTGTACTTAAGACATACTTTTCTCCTATCTCCAAGATGTTTTCTTGGGTTTGGACTATTTTTGTCCCAAAGAATATAAGTGGTGGAGCTAGAAATCTCAGTCACACCTCATGGTTGTGTATGTTCTTTCTGCAAAAGACTTGGGCAGTTTTTTAAACTATTAAATTATTCAGTAAATGAATATTAAAGGTACATATATTGGAAGTTTCATTGGGAAAATAATTACTAGTCAATTGGCAGTATATATCTCATTCACTGACTTTTTTTTTCTTCAAAATGCCTTGAAGAACTGCAATATACCATGTAACAAGTTCATCTCTAGTATTATAATTATTTTTTAAAAGAAATTATTTGCAATTTACATATGCACAAAATAACTCATTTTGTCACTGTATTAATTAAAAGCAGCTAAGATTGTTTCATACTTTGATTCAGCTCCAAACACAACTATGTCCTGTCCTGGCACATCATAGTTTGGAGAACATTTAATGACAAAAATCACAGATGCTCTTAGTACAGTGCAGCTGAAGGGCAAACCTCATCAGGAGCTGTAAATAGTAACCTTAAAAAAAACCTCCATAAAAAAAAAGGAAAAAGAATACCTGTAGTGTTTAGAAGGAAAAGACAAGACTCTTCAGGAGAGCCTGACCAAGGAGTTACATTTGTGGAGAATTAATATTCTGGATATCATTAACAATTGACTTTTGCTGCCTTTATTGAGCTATTTTCAATAGTCCCTATAATTTAAAAAGAGGAACGAGACACCTTCAGTACCATATTTATGGGTTTAACCCTGAGCTCAGTGTGTCAATGGGTGTCTTTCCATTTACTTCCCCGTCACCCTGACCACAAGCGTGGCTATTACAAAGGAAAAACACCATGGCAATGATGGTGTCCTGACACTCGTGGACAGAAACTAAGAAAACGGCAGCATTTAAGTGAGACAAAAATTTAAGTCCAGAGATTGAGAAAAAGGGATCATGCAAATATGAAAGGACATCAGGGATGATAAGGAAGAAATAGATATTAGGCAGGGGCAAGAAGTGCAGCAGGACAGAGCTAGTGAGTGTTTTAGTGGCCATGTGTATTCTGCTTATAGCAGGAGGGAAGGTCCTTGGATAAGGCTCTTAACATAGCTGCCAGTCACCCCGTTTCAGCTGTTAGGTACAATTAACCAGGTCATCTCTTGGCAATTATTTTGTCACATTATTTTGTCTCTCCTACTCTCAGATGGTTTTGGTTTACGAAAGACAACACATGATGACCAAGGCAAATTCAATTCGCAAATGGAAAACTGTATCACAAAATCACTTAGTTTTTCCTACGGTACGGGCTGGATTTCAGCCGCAGATTTCCACACTCAACAATGACAGAGAGAGAAACCAAGACCTCCCAAAATCACAAAAGCAATACCTGTCTGTTCCTGACTTTAATATGTTTAGCTGATTACAAGGACACTGTTAATGGTGTTATTCTTACTCAGCAACGAGAGGGGGAAAGGAAGAGAGCATACCGGTGCCAGGTCAGGGTGCAAGGCTTTCCTGCCGATCCGCATCCCACCTGCCCTGGCTGATTGGTAATGCTGGCTGTCGGAGCCGCCGCGCGCACGGCGGGAGGATTTGGGGATGATTAATTGCCCTGTCTTCTGAGCGGAGAGTTCGGAGCAGCAGGGTTCTTCGTGTATGTAAATACACGTGGGCTCAGAGCTGCACCGACACAGACTGAAATGAATAAAAAGACTTAACAAAAGGACTCGACTCTGAATGTTTAGATGTTGAAGATTAGTTTCTATTATGTCCCAGTGGGAGAAAAGAGTGTGTCATATGGGAAACTGGATAGGCTTCATGTTGCAGAGCAGGGAGAGAACCTGCTTCCCAAGTGCAGCTTGGCTTGTGCTACCGCTGGAACTGGCTCACAGACCTCCAAAAAGCCCAGGTGCTTCCACTGGTGATAAAATATAACTCTGCCAATCTGTGAGTTAAATTGTGATTGCTGCTGTGAGCAGCACACAGCATATTAAAAAAAAAATAAATAAAACGTTCAGAATTCAATCGCCTACTTAAATAGTCAGTTTCTGCTTTTCTTACTTATATCTTACTCCAATGTGCACAGCTGTTATTATATTGTAGGGCATTAAAATCATAATAAGCCTTTCTTTCTGTGTAAAAATGTCAGCTCAGAACCAAGCAAGCAAGGAAGTATCTCTTAAATGGCAAGTAGTGAAAATAAGAAAAGTTTGGAGGTTTTGCTAAGTAATATGCAATGAAACATTCCTCTAGCAACCTTCTTCCCCACAAAGATTACGATTTTCCTAATTTACTTTTGATGCTCTACATAGTCATTTTTGCATCAATTTTTGCATCATAAAATATTTCTTATATGGGAGTAAATCTTCCTTAATATTTTCTTAACTTCTGTGTGTTTAAAAATCACCTGCAATTTGCTAGATGAAATATTTTCTGTGGCACTGTGACAAAGGAAGGAGACCAGATGTTTTCAGAAATTTCATTTTTTAAGCAGTTTGGTTTTTTGGGTTTTTTTTGGTTGTTGTTTTTTTTGTTGTTTTTTTTTTTCTCTTTGCACACTTGTAGAACAAGCTGTAAAAACAGTGCTTGAAGAATGAGCTGATTTAAAAAAAAATAAGGAGTTAAAGAATTTGAAATAGGAAAGATTTTATTTTGGATATCCTTTCACCAGAGATTATTATTTATAGGCTGCATTATATATCTTGCTTTGTAATCAGCAGTAATGTATGTCTAGCAATAGTAGAAAAATGAATTTCAGTAGTATCTTGTAGTTTAGAGAAAATAAATTATGAAACACTTAAGAAAAAGTGAAATAAAACTAGTGATGAATCTGCAGCCTCAGAAAATCAGATAAACAAAATGTTCCAGTTACTTATTGCCACACTCAATAGCAGTACATGAAATTGTATTACAGGCTGTGAAATGAAATAATCCCACCCTGTGACAAGCTGACAGAATTTCCCTGAAACTCCTCAGCCTTTTAGCAGACTTTGATCCCTCCAGGGACTGGGGTTTGGGGTTTGTGCTGAGTCATGGAGGCAGGAGGTTCACTACCTAATCTGGAGATAACGGAAAGGTGGTGGCTGAACCCAGAGGATCAAGGGTGTAGGCTGAGCCATTCAAAGCTGAAACTTAATTACAGCTGAGGTTAGATGAATGGTTGCTCTGAACCTGCCATTGTTTTATTGTTAATGTCTACTTTAATACCTCCAAATTTCAGTCAGGGCAAAGTTGGGTCACTAACATCTGAATGATGCTTGTGCTTGAGGATTGTAGGGTTAAAAATACAAAGTCACTACAAGGGTACACAACTTTTATTTTTTTTCCCCCTCAAACAGACTTTCCCTCTAGATTGAAAATTTGCATTGCTTTTCTAAACTATGAAGTATCATTTAAAAATGTATTCATGTTTTCTTGCACCTTTTTACAAGCGCTCCAGCACCCAGTAAATAAAAGTAGCAGCCTGTATCCCTTTTAGCAAAAGCCATATATCTGCTCAGACTTGTAATTTGCTCCGTTTATATCCTTTGCCCTTGAACTCTGGTTATTAACGCAATGTTTCTCCAAATGATGCCATATAACTCTGCTCCAAGCACATTCCTACTGACACCACGCAAACAACAAAGCCAGCTGAAAAGGGGGAAAAAAAGAAAGGAAGGTGAATTGTGTGTGATGGAGAACATTACTCAGAATGATATAAGTTACAGAGTTTCTTATGTTAGTGGGGTAGAATGTGGGTTAGGGACCTCACCTGCCTGTGACCAGGACTTCTCCAAAAATCTTCTACCTGGCCTTCAGAAGCCAGTTATCTGTATTCAGAGATAACCTCTTTATGCTGAAAAGAGATCCTGCTAAGGGGCTGCTGTTGTACTGGAGAGAGGCAGACTGTCATGCTGGAAGAAACTCCCACCTCACTACATCAGGATTATGGGTCAGGATAAAGAACTTGCAACATGCTGCTGAAAACACAAATGAACCAGAGGACAGAAAAGTAAACTAGAAATGGGTATCAACAAGTGGCTGATATAAAACATTCTTCCAGAAAGAAACTAAATTCTGTGGCAATATTTGTTCTGTCATAAAGCAGCATAGAAGTCTGGGTGCAATTAGTGTTGTTCAAAATACTTTGGCTTAAGTGTTATCAGGCAATGAAAAAAATGCTCCTTGCCCCAGTGCTTCCCTCTTAATCTTCATAAAGGAAGGATTCTGCTGAAATACAGAACTTTAGATGCATTGCATCTACTTTGCTACTCAGTTTCATTAAATAATAAGATACTATGGCACCATCTAAATATTGACTGACTTTTATTAGTCTTTCTATATCTGTTTGGCGAGCTGACAGCAAGGCTTCAGGCAGAGAGCTGGGCTTACTCTGGTGCCAAGGAGTTCTTTAAGAGCATGGACAAATCATTATCCCTTAATGTGATTCCATTTCTCTTCTTATCTTGTCTGATCTGTTTAGATTGCAAGGTCTTCTCAACAACAGATGCAGTGCTAGTGTTTGTAGGATCTGAAGTTCCCACTAGTGCAAAGAGCTGGAGATAAAGGGCACAACTAGGTTAAGAAGACCTGTGGAAAAAGTAAAAGGTATGAATTATGTTGCTGACACTACAAATTTCAAGAACAGATTTAAAAGGACCCAATTCCCTGTAGATTTTGAAAATGCAGGGAATCATAGAATGGTTTGGGTTGGAAGAGACCTTAAAGTTCATTCAGTTCCAAGCCCTCTGACATGAGCAGGGACAGCTTTCTGCAAATCTTTCAAGGAAAGTCATGTGAAAATCTCAGTTTCATTTTTTTAGGATTTCTTTTATGATCAATCTCAGGTAAGCCTTTAATCTGCCGAACACACAGAGTAAGAACGTAAGCCTGGCCATTCTCTGTTTCCTGTTCTTTTGGCCATTTGGCACAACTTCTAAGATCGCAGATTGCATAGCATGGTTTCCATGAAATACTCCTTTTCTAGCTTAAAAGCAGACCATTGTTCTTAGCTGGTTTTGGTTTTCTGGTTTTTGTTGGTTTTCTCTTTAAGGAGGAGAGGTTCAGTAAGAAGTCTCTGATCCCTCTGCTGGACTACACAAACACTGGGTTTCTCAGAATGTGCTGTGTTTTACAGCAGTTTCCTGGTGGCTCATTTTTAACTATGTAGAGAGATGGATCATTCAAGCACAAGAAGCAACAACCAGAGCAGAGCAAATACCAGAGGAGACAAAATGTTCAAATGAAGTTCTATGGTGATTTATTCAGTTTTAAATACATTTCCTTTGACTGTATTTTTTCCCCTTCTGCTTCCAGGAACCAAGTTCAGTGTCAGGAACACTCATAGACCAGCATGGGTATTTTATATTATTCTTTTAGTTACCTTAAAGAAAAGACTAGAGAAGATTCCCAGAAAACTAATTCTGACATAATAAATATTTGAATTGGGAGCTAACTTCAAATGTCAGAGACACTTCAGCAGATAAAAAGCAGCAATCTAACCAACTGTATCTCTTCTCAGAATTAAGCAAGTCGAGTCAAAATTAATTTCTACTACTGATTCAGGTACAGAATAATGTTATATTTTTAATATTTAATGCCATAATTATAAAATTAATATTTAGTATAATAATTATTTTGCAAACTATCTATGCATACAGCAAATAATTTCTTGCAGATAACTCCTGTGAAAGTTTGTAAATAACTTTTAAAAATAATTGTTGCTAAAATAAAACAATATTAGAGTTGTTATAGAAGTGAGAAAAAAAACATTTCCCCATTGCTGCTCTACCTGGCTCTTCTGCTGAAGCAAATTTTCCTTTTCTGTGATAGCACTGGTTTGACTCTGGGTCTTCATTTTTAGGAAAACAGTAATATTCAATTTTGCCTGTACTTCTTAGGAGCTGTGAGCCAGATCATGCTGTTTCTTTTTGCATTTGGATGAATTTTCCATTTTGAGCTCTCTGCGTGTGAGAGAAGAAAGTGGAAGCAGATAGCTCAGCACTGTTATGATCTAAAAAAGAAATCATCAGATTTTAGACCAAGCTGGTAAGCTCGACAAAAGCTCAGTGCAGTATATTTCCATGTTAGCCAGGTCAATACAAGATGACAGATTGAAATACCCTACGTGACTCCCAGAAGACATTTTTGGGTAAACTGTTATGCTTGGATGAAATTAAATTAAAAGACACCTCACACTGGGTCTTGGGTTTTCTTTTTCTTTTTTTTTTTTTTCCCCTTTCTTTCTTTTCTTTCTTTTCTTTTGGTTCCTTTTTAAAACTCGATTGTTATCTCATTTTCAGAAGACTATCACTTTTATCCTGACTTGTCAAACAGCTATTACCATCAAGATGATGAGCTCGATATGCTGCAAGTACTGATTAAGGGGATAGTGCAATTGCTCTTGCTCTACCTTGAAGGAGTAATTTTCCTGTCTGTCTGGTAAGTGGAGTAAAAAAAGCCAGATTTCTCCTTATCTGTGGAAGAAGGAGGTCGTCACATCTGCCTCTGAGCTCTGTGAGCAGTCAGATCTGGTCAATACATGGCTTCCAGACCTTCTCCAATGGATGTAGATGTTCAAGCTTTGAATGCTGCAAGCAAGCAGTAGTAAACCAAAGGAAGTTTAGAATCAATGAATTGCACCTAAAGAGCAATTTTAATGGCTTTGTGTGGTAGGAGTAGATAAATTTTGACCATGAGGTGCATTGTAGGTGCTAATGACCTATAAGCTTTTTGCAAGATAAAGATTTGGAGGAAAAAACTTATTCACTGGTCAAAATTCTTCCTTGTGGTCCTTGTTAGACACATCACCTTTCAGACCTGGGCCTGACTTACTGTGAAGTGTTTCTGTCCTTTATCACACAGTTGCTGTGTTTCACTCCCAAATGGCAACACTTCTATGGTGGTAGAGATGATTCCTTTGGAGTAGATGCAATTCCAGCTCAGGCAAAACTCATGAGGATTTGAATCATAGGGAGCTGCATCTGTTGATGTGTTTGCACAGAACATTTTTGTTTCTTTTGGATGAATAAAGATCACTGAAATTCTGAATCAAAATAATTGAGACCAAGGTATGCTGGTGAGCATCAGTTAAAGTAGATTGCACAAAGGCCCTGAAAAAACACATATTTATGTGTATGAATAATATACATACATCTAAATATATATGTTGCTTCTCTTTCTCTCTGTGCCTCTATCTCTTTCTCTCTTTCCATATATATGTGCATTTGTTCATATATCTATATATTTATCTTCCTCAAATTTGACAACCTTACAACTTTTTTGGAACTTTTACTGCCTGATATTTAGAAATACAGCTAAAGCTACAAAAACACATGAAAATCTTAGCATAAAATGAAAGACAAAAGCGCCTCATTTCACCCAAGTTTTGTCATCTCACGGAGAGGAGAGCTACCAGCCAATTGCCAATTTTTTCAGTTTGAGCAAAATACCCAAGAGGAACCGTCAGAGCTTATTAAAACTGCTTTGGCTGCAATGGCTATGTTGAACTGCAGATGGAACATCTCTCCCCCAGCTGCCTGTTCCTCCTGGTCACCAGTGACTTTGTGCTGGGAATTTCTCCCCTGTTTCACCAGAACTGTGGCTGGTTGTTGCCAGTTGGCTGCATGAAAGCGGGGCAGGGAGGCTCACAACATTTTGAGGAATGTGTGTGAGTCTGTGGAGGAGGGAAAAAAGGATGAAGAAGACTGACAAATCTTCAGTTAGTTTTGAATTCTTATGTCACTCCACCGCCAAGGAAGTTTATCTTCTGCAAAATCCAACCCAGATTCACCTACAGCTGCCTGTGAGTGCTGTCTCTGTGTTTTGCTATCAATAAAATTAAGACCCATCCCATTTTGCCTGTCAGGGAAGAGTTCCAAGTCAGTATCATCTGGAAATAAAGGAAATGCAGAAAGATAAAAAAATGCCTAAAAAAAAAAAAAAAAGCCAGGACTATCACCTATAAAATAAATTATCTGAGAAACGAGATGATTTTTTTTTTTTAAATTCTAAAGGATGCACTAAGAGCCCTCAATTGTGGAATATCCATCTCAACGTGGTAAATAGATGCGTTAGACACAGAGTGACATATGGGCAGATAAATACAGCCATAACTGGTAGGCAAAGTAAGTGCACGCGGCATGTGTCAGTATTGTCTGGTAATTCAGAGCTGTCATAAAACTGTCCCACTTATGATGTTACAGCATTTTTAAGAAACATGAATTTGCAATTTAAACTCTGCTAAATGAAGGCAGGAAGTTACAGGTTACAGAGCTGCATGCAAACAGGGGAACCAAGGGGTTTTTTTTTTCTCAAATCTATCTCAGCAGGTACAAGCTGTGAAGATGTCCTGAATACTTCAGTGATTCCAGAGACCTTATATGTATGGAGGTGATCAGCCTGGAAAGCAAATAAGAGCATTTTTAACCTAATAAATGTTTGGGAAACATAATCCTTGATCTGCTACCATTTTGACATAAATAAAAATCCTATTATTAAAACTGGGATAGTCACCATCCTGCTAAATCCCTGGGGAATGTTCCTTCTTCTTTCTTCACTCTTTTTTTCCTGATTTGAGTAACATGTGTCCTTAAAGACATGACCAAGTGTTTTTTTGTTGTTTTGGATTTGTTGATTTTTGGGGAGTGTTTTTTACTGCTACAGAAGTTTCTTTGGCTAAATGTTTAAAAAATGTCTTTGGTTCCAGAGCCACACTGCAGAGTAAGTCTGCTAGCTTTATCTCATGTACTGTCTCCCCGGGAGTCTGAACTAAATGCATAATTTAAAGAGCCCTTAATCTGCAATGTCATTCCCATTTGGTCGGAGGCAGCCTTCACTTTATGATGTTAACTTTCTCAGCAAAGGGCAATGGCAGTTTTTCCGAGGATGCACTTAGAGGCAACATCTCATGTAAACCGTTTATTCAAGGTGTCTTGACATCCCAGTATAATACTGGGTGACAATGGATAACCTTCATCAAGTTGTCCCATGGGAAAGAGGTATTCATGGCAGTGAAAGTGCTGCACAAAGCCAACAGTAGTATATAAAGGGTTGATGAGGAGGGGAGGGAGATAGGATGAAGAAAATGGTAGAGACGTAAGCCACATTATATTTCATCCTACATGTTTCACATGATCCAAGTGAGCATCACATCTGCTAGAGGTAGATCCTGGATTCATGTCCCAGTGATAGCTGGCATGCATTGGCCCATATCTTGCAGCCTGCTAGCCCTGCTTGAGAAAAGCTGGACCCGTCATGCAGTCTGCTGCTCTCTCTTATTAACAAGCACTGTGTGTTTATTTCAGCCCCGAGTTCTTTT